>JAECXW010000242.1:0-17500 GCA_018153365.1 Drosophila fuyamai | reverse complement strand
TAATAAAAACAAAAACACAAAACACAAAATACAAAAAACAAAAACACAAAACACAAAAACAAACACAAAAAATCAAAAACAAAATAAAAAATACAAAATAACAAAAAATACAAAAAACAATAAAAAACAAAAAACAAAAACACAAAACAAAAAAAAACACAAAAATAAAAAAAAACAAAACAAAAACAAAAAAAAAATAAAAAAAAAAAAAAAAACAAAAACAAAAACACAAAATAAAAACACAAAAACAACAAAACAAAAAAAAAACAAAAAACACAAAAATAAAATAAAAATACAAAACACAAAAAACAAAATAAAAATACAAAATACAAAAAAAAAAATACAAAATACAAAAAACAAAATACAAAAAAACAAAAACAAAAAATACAAAACACAAAAATAACAAAACAAAAAACAAAAAACAAAACACAAAAACACAAAATACAAAACACAAAATACAAAATACAAAACAAAAAAATAAAAAAAACAAAATACAAAATACAAAAAAACAAAATACAAAAAAAAACACAAAAAACACAAAATACAAAATACAAAAAAACAAAACAAAATACAAAAACAAAACAAAAAATAAAAATAAAAATAAAAAACACAAAAAACCAAAAAAATACAAAACAAAAAAAAAAACAAAAACAAAAAATAAAATACAACAAAATACAAAAAAAAATACAAAATACAAAACAAAAAAAACAAAAAATACAAAAACAAAACAAAAAATAAAAAAAAAAAAAATAAAAAAAAAAAACAAAAACAAAAAACACAAAAAACAAAAACAAAATAAAAACAAAAAAAAAAACACAAAATACAAAAATACAAAAATACAAAATAACAAAAATACAAAACAAAAATACAAAATACAAAACAAAAAACAAAAACAACAAAACAAAAACAAAAACAAAAATACAAAACAATAAAAAACAAAAAAAACAAAAACAAAATACAAAAATAAAAAACACAAAACACAAAAACAAAAAAAAAAAAAACACAAAAAAAAATACAAAAAAAATACAAAATACAACACAAAAACAAAATAAAAAACAAAATACAAAAACACAAAATACAAAATACAAAAAAAAACAAAAAAAACAAAAAAAAAACACAAAACAAAAACACAAAACACAAAAAAACACAAAATACAAAAACAAAAATAATAAAAAACAAAATACAAAATACAAAACACAAAACAAAAACAAAAAACAAAAAAAAAAAAAAAAAAACAAAAAATAAAAAAAAAACAAAATAACAAAAACAACAAAAATACAAAAAAAACAAAAAAAACAAAAATACAAAAAACAAAAACAAAAACACAAAATACAAAAAAAAAAATACAAAATAAAAAATACAAAATACAAAAATACAAAAAAAATAAAACACAAAATAAAAAACAAAAAACACAAAATAAAAAAACAAAAAAAAATAAAATACAAAATACAAAATAACAAAAACAAAAAACAAAAAAAAAAAAAAAATAAAAACAAAAAACAAAAAAACACAAAATACAAAAAAAAAATAAAAAACAAAATAAAAAAACAAAAAACACAAAAAAATACAAAATTTAAAATACAAAAAAACAAAAAAAAAAAACAAAAAAAAAACAAAAATACAAAAAAACAAAAAAAACACAAAATACAAAAACAAAAAATACAAAATACTAAAATACAAAATACAAAAAAACAAAAAAAAAATACAAACACAAACAAAATACAAAACACAAAAACACAAAACAAACAAAAAAACAAAATAAAAAACAAAAATACAAAAAAAAATACAAAAAACACAAAAAATACAAAATAACAAAAACAAACACAAAATACAAAACAAAAAATAAAAAATACAAAAACACAAAAACAAAATACAAAATAAAAAAACAAAAATAAAAATACAAAAATAAAACACAAAACAAAACAAAAAATACAAAAAAAAAAAAACAAAAACAAAAAATAAAAAAAAAACAAAAAAAAACAAAATAAAAATACAAAAAAATAAACACAAAAAACAAAATACAAAATACAAAAACAAAATACAAAATACAAAATACAAAAAAAAATACAAAAACAAAAAACAAAACAAAAAATACAAACACAAAACACAAAACACAAAAAAAAAAAAAATACAAAAAACACAAAAAAAATAAAAATACAAAACAAAAAAAAAACAAAACAAAAAATAAAAAACAAAACAAAAATAACAAAAATACAAAATACAAAAACAAAAAAACACAAAATACAAAAAAAAATAAAAAATAAAAAAAAAATACAAAATACAAAACAAAAAAATACAAAAAAAAACACAAACACAAAAACAAAAATACAAAATAAAAATACAAAATACAAAAAAAAAAACAAAATAATAAAAACAAAAACACAAAAAACAAAAAACACAAAATAATAAACCAAAAAACACACAATATACAAAAACAAAAAACAAACACAAAATACAACACAAAATACAAAAATAAAAACAAAACACAAAATAACAAATAACAAAAAACAAAAACACAAAACAAAAACAAAAAAAAACACAAAATAAAAATAAAACACAAAAAAAAAACAAAAAAATAAAAACAAAAATACAAAATACAAAAACACAAAAACACAAAATAATAAAATACAAAATACAAAAAACAAAAATAAAAAATACAAAAAAAAAAAAAAACAAAAAAAACAAAACAAAAATACAAAACACAAAATACAAAAAAACAAAAATAAAAACAAAAACAAAAAATACAAAAAAATACAAAACACAAAAACAAAAACAAAACAAAAATACAAAAAAAAAAAAACAAAATAATAAAACACAAAATACAAAATACAAAATAACAAAATAAAAACAAAAAAAAACAAAAACACAAAAAAAAAACAAAAACACAAAACAAAAAATACAAAACAAAAAAACAAAACACAAAACAAAAAACAAAAACAAAATACAAACATAAACAAAAACAAAAACAAAATATAAAAATAAAATACAAAAACAAAATACAAAATACAAAAACAAAAAACAAAAAACAAAAACACAAAAACAAAAAAAACAAAATACAAAATAAAAATAAAAAAAACACAAAAACAAAATACAAAAAAAATACAAAAAATACAAAATAAAAACAAAAACAAAAACAAAAAACACAAACAAAAAACAAAAAACAAAAAAAAACACAAAATACAAAAATAAAAAACAAAATAAAAAATACAAAAACAAAATACAAAAACAAAAAAAAATACAAAATAAAAAATACAAAATAAAAAACAAAAACAAAAAATAAAAAAATAAAATAAAACACAAAAACAACAAAACAAAAAACAAAAAAAATACAAAAAAACAAAAAAATAAAACACAAAAACACAAAAAAAAAAAACAAAACACAAATAAAAATACAAAATACAAAATAAAAAAAAACAAAAAAAAAAAAAAAACAAAAAATACAAAAATACAAAAACAAAAATACAAAACAAAAACACAAAATACAAAATACAAAATACAAAACAATAAAAAAACAAAAACACAAAAATAAAAACAAAATACAAAAAAACACAAAACACAAAATACAAAAACAAAAAATACAAAATACAAAAACAAAAACAAAACAAAAACAAAAAATACAAAAAAATAAAAAAAATACAAAATACAAAATAACAAAATAAAAAAAAAAACCAAAAACAAAAACAAAACACAAAATAAAAATACAAAATACAAAAAAAAAACAAAAAAAACACAAAACACAAAAATAAAAACAAAACACAAAATACAAAAACAAAAACACAAAACACAAAACACAAAAACAAAAACACAAAACAAAAATACAAAAAAACAAAACAAAAAACAAAAATACAAAAAATAAAAACAAAAAAAAAAAATAAAAAAAATACAAAATAAAAACAAAAATACAAAAAAAAAAAAAAACACAAAAAACAAAAATACAAAAAAAACAAAAAACCAATAAATACAAAATACAAAATACAAAATACAAAACAAAACAAAAATACAAAATACAAAAAAACAAAAAACAAAATACAAAAATACAAAACACAAAAACACAAAAAAACAACAAAAAAAAATACAAAAAACAAAATACAAAATACAAAATAAAAATACAAAATACAAAATACAAAATAAAAAAAAAACAAAATAAATAAAATACAAAATACAAAATACACAAAATACAAAAACAAAAACACAAAAAATAAAATAAAAAAAAAACAAAAAAAAAAAACACAAAAAAAAAAAAACAAAAAATACAAAATAATAAAAAACACAAAATACAAAATACAAAAAAATACAAAATACAAAAATAAAAATACAAAAAAAAAAACACAAAAAAAAAAAAAAAATAAAAATACAAAAAACAAAATACAAAAAAAACAAAACAAAAAATAACAAAATACAAAAACAAAAAAAAAACAAAAACACAAAACACAAAACAAAAAAAACAAAATACAAAAAACACAAAAAAAAACACAAAACAAAAAAAAACAAAAAAAAAATACAAAATACAAAATACAAAAAACAAAAAAAACACAAAATAAAAAACACAAAATACAAAATACAAAAAACAAAAAAAAAAACAAAAAAACACAAAAAATAAAACAAAAACAAAAAAAAAAAATAAAATACAAAAAAAAAAAAATACAAAACACAAAAACACAAAAAATAAAAATAAAAAAACAAAATAAAAACACAAAACAAAAATACAAAAATACAAAATACAAAAAAAAATACAAAATAAAAAAAAATAAAAATACAAAAAACAAAATACAAAAAACAAAAAACAAAAAAAAAAAAATACAAAACAAAAAACAAAACACAAAATACAAAATACAAAATACAAAATAAAAAAAAAAAAAAATACAAAATAAAAAAAATACAAAATACAAAATACAAAAACAAAAATACAAAATACAAAATACAAAAATACAAAATACAAAACACAAAAAAAATACAAAAAAATACAAAATAAAAATACAAAATACAAAATACAAAAAACACAAAACAAAAACACAAAATACAAAAACAAAATAAAAACACAAAAATAAAAACAATAAAAACACAAAAACAAAATACAAAATACAAAAATACAAAAACAAAAAATACAAAATAAAAACACAAAATACAAAATACAAAAAACACAAAATACAAAAATAAAAATACAAAATAAAAAACAAAATAAAAACACAAAAAAACACAAAAACAAAATAAAAACAACAAAAACACAAAAATAACAAAAAAATAAAACAAAAAAAAAAAATACAAAATAACAAAAAACACAAAACACAAAAACAAAAAAAAAAAAATACAAAAACAAAACAAAAACAAAATAAAAATACAAAATACAAAAACAAAATACAAAATACAAAATACAAAAATACAAAATAAAAAAAAAAATACAAATACAAAACACAAAAACAAAAATACAAAATACAAAAATACAAAACACAAAAAACACAAAACACAAAAAACAAAAAAAAAAAACAAAAAAAAAACAAAAACAAAAATAAAAACAAAAAACAAAAAATAAAATACAAAATACAAAAAACACAAAACACAAAAATAAAAAATTAAAAACAAAAACAAAAAAAAAAAATACAAAAACACAAAATAAAAAAAACAAAAATAAAAAACAAAATACAAAATACAAAAAACAAAAAATACAAAATACAAAATACAAAACACAAAAAACAAAAAACAAAAAACAAAAAAAACACAAAACAAAACACAAAAACAAAAAAACACAAAATAAAAACACAAAATACAAAAAACAAAATAAAAACAAAACAAAAAAAAAAATAAAAAATACAAAATACAAAACAAAACAAAAAATACAAAATACAAAAAAAAAAAAATAAAATACCATAAAAATACAAAATACAAAAACAAAAAATACAAAATACAAAAAACAAAATACAAAATACAAAATAAAAAAACAAAATACAAAAAACAAAAACAAAAAAAAAAAAATACAAAAAACAAAAATACAAAAAAACAAAAAACAAACAATAAAATAAAACACAAAAAAAAAAAAAAAAACAAAAAAAAAAAAAATAAAAAATACAAAAACAAAACAAAATACAAAATAAAAAAAAAAAAATACAAAATACAAAAAACAAAATACAAAATACAAAATAACAAAATACAAAAAAAAATACAAAATACAAAAAAAAAAATAATAAAATACAAAATACAAAATACAAAAACAAAAATAACAAAAACAAAATAAAAAAACACAAAATAAAAAAATACAAAAATACAAAAAAACAAAAATACAAAATACAAAAATACAAAACACAAAATACAAAATACAAAAATACAAAATACAAAAAAAAATAAAAACAAAAACACAAAAACAAAAATACAAACACAAAAATACAAAATACAAAAATAAAAAACAAAAAACAAAATACAAAATACAAAATACAAAAAACAAAAAACAAAAAAATAAAATACAAAATACAAAATAAAAAAAACAAAATACAAAAAAATACAAAAAAAAAAAAAAAACAATAAAAAACAAAAAACAAAAAACAAAAAAACAAAAAACACAAAAACACAAAATACAAAATACAAAATAAAAAAAAAAAATACAAAACAAAAAAAATAAAAACAAAAATAAAAAACAAAATAAAAAATACAAAAACAAAAACAAAATACAAAACAAAAAATAAAAACAAAAAAAACACAAAATACAAAATAAAAATACAAAAATACAAAACAAAAAAACAAAAAACAAAATAAAAACAAAATACAAAATACAAAAAAACACAAAAACAAAAATAACAAAAAAACAAAATACAAAAAAACAAAAATAAAATAAAAAAAAAAAATACAAAATACAAAAAACAAAATACAAAATACTAAAATACACAAAAAAACACAAAACACAAAATACAAAAACACAAAAACAAAATAAAAAATACAAAAACACAAAATACAAAAACAAAAATAATAAAATACAAAATAAAAAAAATAAAAATACAAAATACAAAAAACAAAATAAAATACAAAATACAAAAATACAAAAACAAAAAAAAAATACAAAATACAAAAATAAAAAATACAAAACACAAAATACAAAAAAAACACAAAATACAAAACACAAAAACACAAAATACAAAATACAAAATACAAAATACAAAATACAAAAATAAAAAAAACAAAAATACAAAACACAAAATACAAAAAACTAAAATAAAATACAAAAAAAACAAAAAAAACAAAAACAAAATAAAATAAAAACAAAAACACAAAAAAAAACAAAAATACAAAACACAAAAAAAAAATAAAAAAACACAAAAACAAAAACAAAAAACAAAATAAAAAAACAAAATACAAAACACAAAACACAAAATACAAAAAAAACAAAAAAAATAAAATACAAAAACACAAAACACAAAAATACAAAATACAAAAATACAAAAAAACAAAAAAAACACAAAAAACAAAATAAAAAAATACAAAACAAAAAAAAATAAAAAAAAAAACACAAAATACAAAATACAAAAAACAAAAAAAAAAAAAAAAAAAAAAAAATACAAAACACAAAAAAAAAAAAAAACACAAAATACAAAAAACAAAAAAAAAAAATAAAAAAAAAAAAACAAAAAAATACAAAATAAAAAAACAAAATACAAAAATACAAAATAAAAAACAAAAAACAAAAAAACAAAAAAATAAAAACAAAACACAAAAAATAAAACAAAAAAAATAAAACACAAAAAAAATAAAATACAAAATACAAAAAACACAAAAATAAAAAACACAAAATACAAAAAACAAAAAATACAAAAACAAAAAAATACAAAATACAAAACACAAAATACAAAAACACAAAATAATAAAATCACAAAATAAAAAAAAAAAAAATACAAAATACAAAATACAAAAATACAAAATACAAAATAATAAAAAAACAAAAACACAAAACAAAAAAAATACAAAAACACAAAAACAAAATACAAAATAAAAATACAAAAATACAAAATAACAAAAATAAAAAATACAAAATACAAAAAAAAAACAAAAACACAAAATACAAAATACAAAAACAAAAAAAACAAAAACAAAATACAAAATACAAAAAACAAAACAAAAAATAAAAACACAAAACACAAAAACACAAAACAAAAAACAAAACACAAAATAACAAAACACAAAAAAAAAACACAAAACAAAAAAAAACAAAAATACACAAAATAAAAAAACAAAAAAACAAAACACAAAATAAAACAAAAAAAAAAAAAACAAAAATACAAAACAAAAATAAAAACAAAAACAAAAACAAAATACAAAATAAAATACAAAATACAAAACACAAAAATACAAAATACAAAATACAAAATACAAAATACAAAAACACAAAACAAA
Source organism: Drosophila fuyamai (assembly GCA_018153365.1). NCBI lineage: Eukaryota > Metazoa > Arthropoda > Insecta > Diptera > Drosophilidae > Drosophila > Drosophila fuyamai. The sequence goes on along the minus strand of JAECXW010000242.1, from coordinate 9,127 downwards.
CAAAACACAAATACAAAAAAAATAAAATAACAAAATACAAAAATACAAAAAACACAAAATACAAAACACAAAAACACAAAACAAAAAACAAAAATACAAAATACAAAATAAAAATACAAAATAAAAAAAATACAAAAACAAAAATACAAAAATACAAAATACAAAAACAAAAATACAAAATACAAAATACAAAATACAAAAACACAAAAAACACAAAATACAAAACACAAAACACAAAAACACAAAACACAAAATACAAAAAAAAAATACAAAAAAAAATACAAAATACAAAAAAAACAAAAATACAAAATACAAAAAAACACAAAATACAAAAATACAAAAAACAAAAATACAAAAAAATAATACAAAAATACAAAATAAACAAAAAAAAAAATACAAAACACAAAACAAAAAAAAAAATATAAAAAACAAAAAACACAAAAATACAAAAATAAAAAACAAAATACAAAATACAAAATACAAAATACAAAAAACAAAACATTAAAAACAAAAATAAAAAAAAACAAAAAACACAAAAAAAATACAAAACAAAAAAAAACAAAATACAAAATAAAAACATAAAAATACAAAATACAAAATACAAAAAACAAAAAACAAAAAAAACACAACAAAACACAAAATACAAAATACAAAACAAAAAACAAAAAAATAAAATAAAAAAAAAAACAAAAATACAAAATACAAAACAAAAATACAAAAAACAAAATACAAAATAAAAACACAAAAAAACAAAATACAAAATAAAAATACAAAATAAAAAACACAAAAACAAAATAAAAAATAAAAAAAAAAAAAAATAAAAATACAAAACACAAAAAACAAAAACAACAAAACACAAAAAACAAAAAAACAAAATACAAAATACAAAAATACAAAATACAAAATACAAAAAACACAAAAACACAAAATAAAAAAAAACACAAAAATAAAAAATACAAAATAAAAAAAAAATACAAAAACACAAAACACAAAAACACAAAAAACAAAAATACAAAATACAAAATACAAAAAACAAAAAATACAAAAAATACAAAACACAAAAAAAACACAAAACAAAAAATAAAAAAAAAAACAAAAAAAAATAAAAAAACACAAACACAAAATACAAAACACAAAAAAAAAAAAACAAAATACAAAATACAAAAAATAAAAAAAAAAAAAAAAAAAAAACAAAAAACAAAATACAAAACACAAAAACACAAAAATACAAAATACAAAACACAAAATACAAAATACAAAACACAAAATAAAATAAAAAATACAAAACACAAAATACAAAATACAAAACAAAAAAAAAAAAAATACAAAAATACAAAATACAAAATACAAAAAAAAATACAAAATAATAAAAATACAAAAACACAAAAACAAAAAAAAAAATACAAAAACAAAATACAAAAACAAAAAACAAAAAACAAAAAACAAAAAACACAAAACACAAAAACAAAAACAAAACAAAAAACAAAATACAAAAAACACAAAATAAAACAAAAAAAACAAAAAAATAAAAATACAAAATAACAAAATAAAAAAATAATAAAAATACAAAAAAAACAAAAAAACACAAAACAAAAAAAAATAAAAATACAAAAATACAAAAATAAAAAACACAAAACAAAAAAAAACACAAAACACAAAATACAAAAACAAAATAAAAAATACAAAAAACACAAAATACAAAAACACAAAATACAAAAATACAAAACACAAAATACAAAAAACACAAAAACAAAAATACAAAATACAAAAATACAAAAATACAAAATACAAAATACAAAATACAAAATACAAAATACAAAAATACAAAATACAAAAATAAAAAAATACAAAATACAAAATACAAAAAAATAAAATACAAAATAAAAAAAAAAACACAAAATACAAAAAAAAAAATACAAAATACAAAAAACACAAAATACAAAATAAAAACAAAAAAACAAAAACAAAAACACAAAATACAAAAACAAAAAACAAAATACAAAACACAAAAACACAAAATACAAAATACAAAAATACAAAATACAAAATACAAAACACAAAAAACAAAATACAAAAACAAAAAACAAAACAAAAATAAAAAATACAAAATAACAAAAACAAAAACAAAAAAAATAAAAATACAAAACACAAAAATACAAAAAACAAAATACAAAATACAAAAAAAAAAATAAAAATACAAAATACAAAATAAAAAACAAAAAAACAAAACACAAAAAAAAAATACAAAATACAAAAATACAAAAAACAAAATAATAAAAAAAAAATAAAAATACAAAAAAACAAAATACAAAACAAAAATACAAAACACAAAACACAAAAAATAAAAATACAAAACACAAAATACAAAAAACAAAAAAAAAAAAAAATAAATAAAATACAAAAACAAAATACAAAAAAAAAATACAAAATACAAAAACAAAAAAAAAATACAAAATACAAAATAAAATACAAAATACAAAATACAAAAAACAAAAAAACAAAACACAAAAACAAAACAAAAAAACACAAAACACAAAAACACAAAAACACAAAATACAAAAAAACAAAACAAAAAACAAAAAACAAAAAAACAAAAACAAAATAAAAAATACAAAATAAAAAAAAAAACAAAAATACAAAATACAAAATACAAAAAAAAATAAAAACAAAAACAAAAAATAAAAACACAAAACAAAAAACAAAATACAAAAATAAAAAAACAAAAAAAAATAAAACACAAACACAAAATACAAAATAAAAAACAAAAATAAAAAAAAAACAAAAATTAAAAATACAAAAAAAAAAAATAAAAAAACAAAATACAAAATAAAAAATAAAAAATACAAAAATACAAAATACAAAAAATAAAATACAAAATACAAAAATACAAAATACAAAATACAAAATAAAAATACAAAATACAAAACACAAAAATACAAAAACACAAAATACAAAATACAAAATAAAAAAACAAAAATACAAAAAAACAAAATAAAAACACAAAAACACAAAACAAAAAAACAAAAAACAAAACACAAAAAACAAAAACAAAATAAAAAAAAAAAAAACAAAAACACAAAATACAAAAAAATAAAAAAAAACAAAATACAAAAATACAAAACACAAAATACAAAAAAAAAAAAAACACAAAAATACAAAAACAAAAACAAAAATAAAAAAAAACAAAATAAAACAAAACAAAAACAAAAATACAAAAATAAAATACAAAATACAAAAACAAAAAACAAAATACAAAATACAAAAACACAAAAATAAAAAACAAAATACAAAATACAAAAAACACAAAACACAAAAAAAAATAAAAACAAAAACACAAAAACAAAACAAAATACAAAATACAAAAAACAAAAACACAAAAACACAAAAAAAAATAAAAAATAAAAATACAAAAATACAAAATACAAAAATACAAAAATACAAACACAAAAATAAAAAAAAAAAAAACAAAATACAAAACAAAAACACAAAAACACAAAATACAAAAACACAAAATAAAAAATACAAAATACAAAATACAAAAACAAAAAATAAAAAATACAAAATACAAAAATACAAAAATACAAAATACAAAACAAAAACACAAAAAAAAACAAAATACAAAATACAAAAACAAAAATACAAAATACAAAACACAAAAAAAAAAAAAAAATAAAATACAAAATACAAAATACAAAAAATACAAAATACAAAATACAAAATAAAAAAAAACAAAATACAAAACAAAAATACAAAACAAAAAATAACAAAAAACACAAAAACACAAAACAAAAAACAAAATACAAAAACACAAAACACAAAATACAAAATACAAAATACAAAATAAAAATACAAAAATACAAAAATACAAAAAACAAAAAACAAAATACAAAAAACACAAAAATACAAAAAAAACACAAAATACAAAAAAAAATAAAAATACAAAATACAAAATACAAAATACAAAAATACAAAAAAAAAAACAAAAAAATACAAAACACAAAAACACAATAAAAATACAAAACACAAAATACAAAACAAAAACAAAAATACAAAAAACAAAAAAATACAAACAAAATAAAAATACAAAAATACAAAAACACAAAAATACAAAACAAAAATACAAAATACAAAATACAAAAAATAAAAACACAAAAACAAACAAAAAAAAAAAAACAAAAATACAAAACACAAAAACAAAAAAAATAAAAAATACAAAAAATAAAATACAAAAAAAAACAAAAACACAAAATAAAAAAAAAAAATACAAAATACAAAATACAAAATAAAAAAACAAAAATACAAAATAAAAAAAAAAATACAAAATACAAAAATACAAAATAAAAAAATAAAACACAAAATACAAAAATACAAAAAAAAAATACAAAATACAAAACACAAAAATACAAAATACAAAATACAAAAAAAACAAAAACACAAAATACAAAAACACAAAATAAAAATACAAAATACAAAATACAAAAATAAAAACAAAAACACAAAAACAAAAACAAAATACAAAAAACAAAATACAAAATAAAAAAAAAAAAACAAAAATAAAAAACAAAAAATAAAAATACAAAATACAAAAACAAAAATACAAAATACAAAATACAAAAATACAAAATACAAAATAAAAAAAAAAAAAACACAAAATACAAAATACAAAAAACAAAATACAAAAACAAAAAAACAAAATACAAAACACAAAACACAAAATACAAAATACAAAATAAAAAATACAAAAACAAAAATAAAAATAAAAATAAAAATACAAAAACAAAAAAACAAAAATACAAAAATACAAAATACAAAAAAACACAAAATAATAAAAATACAAAAACACAAAAACAAAAAACACAAAACAAAAAATAAACAAAATACAAAACACAAAAACAAAAATACAAAAAATAAAAAAAAAAAACAAAAATACAAAATACAAAAATAAAACACAAAATAAAAACACAAAATACAAAATACAAAACAAAAATACAAAAAAAAACAAAAAACACAAAATACAAAAAAAACAAAAAAAATACAAAATAAAAAATAAAAAACACAAAAAAAACAAAAAACACAAAATACAAAAAACAAAACACAAACAAAAAATACAAAACACAAAAATACAAAATACAAAAAATACAAAATACAAAAATAAAAAATAAAAATACAAAAAATACAAAACAAAAATAAAACACAAAAATACAAAACAAAAAAACACAAAACAAAAAAAACACAAAAAACAAAACAAAAACAAAATAAAAAAACAAAAAAAAAAACAAAAAAAAAAAAATACAAAATACAAAATACAAAATACTAAAAAACAAAAATACAAAAATACAAAAATAAAAACAAAAAACAAAATACACAAAAATAAAAAAAACAAAAATACAAAATACAAAATACAAAATACAAAACACAAAACAAAAAACACAAAAATACAAAAACAAAAAACAAAAAACAAAAATACAAAAACAAAAAAAAAAAAATAAAAATAAAAAACACAAAAATACAAAAATACAAAATAAAAAACAAAAAAAAACAAAACAAAAATAAAAAATACAAAATACAAAAATACAAAATACAAAAAAAAAAAATAAAAAAAAACAAAAATACAAAATACAAAAAAAAAAAATACAAAAAATACAAAATAAAATACAAAATACAAAAATAAAAAACACAAAATACAAAATACAAAATACAAAATACAAAATACAAAAAAAAAAACAAAATACAAAAACAAAAAAAAAAAAATACAAAAAAATAAAAAAACAAAAAATACAAAACACAAAAACACAAAACACAAAATAAAAAACAAAAAATACAAAAAATACAAAATACAAAATACAAAACACAAAAAACAAAATACAAAATACAAAAAATACAAAATACAAAAACAAAAAAAAAAAAAAAAAAAAAAATACAAAATAAAAAATACAAAAACAAAATACAAAATACAAAATAAAAAAAAACAAAATAAAACACAAAATAATAAAAAAACAAAAATAAAAACAAAATACAAAATAAAAAAATACAAAAAAAATACAAAATACAAAAAAAACAAAATACAAAAATACAAAACACAAAATACAAAAATACAAAATACAAAAAAAAAACAAAAAACACAAAATACAAAACATAAAATACAAAACAAAAATACAAAACAAAAAATACAAAATACAAAATAAAAAATACACAAAACAAAATACAAAAAAACAAAATACAAAAAAATACAAAAAACACAAAATACAAAACACAAAAATACAAAAACACAAAAAAAAACAAAAAAAACAAAATACAAAACACAAAAAAATAAAAACACAAAACACAAAATACAAAAAATAAAAAATACAAAATAAAAAACAAAAATACAAAAAACACAAAAAAAAAAATACAAAATACAAAAAAAAATAAAAAAAAAAATAAAAAATACAAAAATACAAAATACAAAATAAAAAATAAAAACACAAAATACAAAAATACAAAAATAAAAACACAAAATAAAAATACAAAATAAAAAAAAAATAAAAATACAAAATAAAAATAAAAAATACAAAATACAAAAAACAAAAAATAAAAAAAATACAAAAAAAAAACACAAAACACAAAATAAAAAATAAAAACACAAAACACAAAAAAAAAAAAAAATACAAAAACAAAATACAAAAACACAAAATAAAACACAAAATACAAAACAAAATACAAAACACAAAAAATAAAAAATACAAAATACAAAAATACATAAAAATACAAAATACAAAAAAAAAAAATACAAAAATACAAAATACAAAACAAAAAATAAAAAACAAAATACAAAAAAATAAAAACAAAAATAAAACACAAAACACAAAAACAAAAACAAAAAACAAAATAACAAAAACAAAACACAAAATACAAAACAAAAACACAAAACACAAAAAAACAAAAACACAAAAACACAAAAAAAAAACACAAAAATACAAAATAATAAAATACAAAATAAAAAATACAAAAAATACAAAATACAAAAAACAAAAATAAAAACACACAAAACCAAAAAATAAAAATACAAAAAATACAAAAAACAAAATAAAATAAAAAACAAAAACACAAAACACAAAAATACAAAAACAAAAAAAAAAAACACAAAATACAAAATACAAAAAATAAAAAACAAAAAAATACAAAATACAAAACAAAATACAAAAATAAAAATAAAATACAAAATACAAAAAACACAAAAAACAAAATACAAAATACAAAAACACAAAACACAAAAAAAAAATAAAAAAAAAAAACAAAATACAAAATACAAAATACAAAATACAAAAAAAAACAAAAACAAAATACAAAATACAAAAAAAAATACAAAACAAAAATACAAAAAAATACAAAATAATAAAAATACAAAACACAAAATACAAAAATACAAAAAACAAAATAAAAACAAAAATACAAAATACAAAATAAAAAAACAAAAAAAAAATACAAAAAACAAAAAAAAATACAAAACACAAAATACAAAATACAAAAACAAAAAAATAAAAATAAAAAAAAAAAACAAAAACACAAAAACAAAAAACAAAAACACAACACAAAATACAAAATACAAAAATAATAAAAAAAATAAAAACAAAATACAAAATAAAAAAAACAAAAAACAAAAAACACAAAACAAAAAAAAAACAAAATAACAAAATACAAAACAAAAAAAACACAAAAAAAACACAAAATACAAAACACAAAAAAAAACAAAAAAAAAAAAATACAAAACACAAAATTAAAAAAAAAAAATACAAAAAATACAAAATACAAAAAAAAAAAATACAAAAAAACAAAACAAAAAACAAAAACAAAAAAAAAAAACAAAAAAAAATACAAAATACAAAAAAACACAAAATACAAAACACAAAATAAAAAAAAATACAAAATACAAAATAAAAACACAAAAATACAAAATACAAAAAACATAAAATACAAAATAAAAACACAAAACAAAAATACAAAAATACAAAAAATAAAATACAAAAATACAAAAACACAAAATACAAAATACAAAAATAATAAAAACACAAAAAAAAATAATAAAAATAACAAAAATACAAAAATACAAAAATAAAACAAAAAACAAAAAAAAAAAAACAAAAAAATAAAAACACAAAATAATAAATACAAAAACAAAATAAAAATACAAAATACAAAATACAAAAAAAACATTAAAACACAAAAATACAAAATACAAAATACAAAAACAAAAATAAAATACAAAAATACAAAACAAAAACAAAAAATACAAAAACAAAAAACAAAAAACACAAAAATAAAATAAAAAACAAAAATAAAAAATAAAAAATAAAATACAAAACACAAAACAAAATAAAAACAAAAAAACAAAACACAAAATACAAAAACAAAACACAAAAATAAAAAAAAATACAAAACAAAAAACACAAAAAAAAACACAAAAACAAAAAACAAAAATACAAAACACAAAAATACAAAATAAAAAATACACAAAATAAAAATACAAAAAACAAAATACAAAACACAAAATACAAAAAATAAAAACAAAATACAAAATACAAAAATACAAAATACAAAAACAAAACAAAAATACAAAAAACACAAAACAAAAAACACAAAATACAAAAATAAAAACACAAAATACAAAAAACAAAATAAAAAAACACAAATACAAAAATAAAAAACAAAATACAAAAAACAAAAAAAACAAAAATAAAAACACAAAATACAAAAATACAAAAAAACACAAAATACAAAATAACAAAAACAAAAAATACAAAATCACAACACAAAAAATACAAAATAAAAAATAACAAAATAAAACACAAAATACAAAATACAAAAAATACAAAATAAAAATAAAAAAAAAATAAAAATACAAAATACAAAATAAAATACAAAATACAAAAACACAAAAACAAAACACAAAATAAAAATAAAATAAAAACACAAAATACAAAAATACAAAAAACACAAAACAAAAAATAATAAAAAAAAACACAAAAAATAAAATACAAAATAAAAAATAAAAAATACAAAAATAAACAAAATACAAAAATACAAAATACAAAAAATACAAAATACAAAAAAAAAACACAAAATACAAAAACAAAATACAAAATACAAA
>JAECXW010000237.1:0-19202 GCA_018153365.1 Drosophila fuyamai | reverse complement strand
AAAATTTCAAAAATTTCAAAAATTTCAAAATTTCAAAATTTCAATTTCAATTTCAAAAAATTTCAAAATTTTCAAAAATTGTCAAATTTCAAAAATTTTAAAAATTTTCAAAATTTCAAAAAATTTCAAAATTTTCAAAAAATTTCAAAAAATTTCAAAATTTCAAAAATTTCAAAAATTTCAAAAATTTCAAAAATTTCAAAAATTTCAAAATTTCAAAAATTTCAAAAAATTTCAAAACAATTTTCAAAAATTTCAAAAATTTCAAAAATTTCAAAAATTTCAAAATTTTCAAAAATTTCAAAAATTTCAAAAATTTTAAAAATTTTCAAAATTTTCAAAAATTTTAAAAATTTCAAAAATTTTCAAAATTTCCAAAATTTTAAAAATTTCAAAAATTTTAAAAGTTTTCAAAAATTTCCAAAAATTTCAAAAATTTTCAAAAATTTTTAAAAATTTCAAAAATTTCAAAAATTTTCAAAAAATTTCAAAAATTTCAAAATTTCAAAAATTTCAAAAAAAATTTCAAAAATTTCAAAAAATTTCAAAAAATTTCAAAAATTTTCAAAAATTTTCAAAATTTATAAAAAAAATTTTCAAAAATTTCAAAGATTTCAAAAATTTTAAAGATTTCAAAAATTTCAAAAATTTTCAAAAGTTTCAAAAGATTTCAAAAATTTTCAAAAGTTTTCAAAAATTTCAAAATTTTCAAAAAATTTCAAAAAAATTTTCAAAATTTCAAAATTTCAAAATTTCAAAAATTTCAAAATTTTCAAAATTTCAAAAAATTTCAAAAGATTTTCAAAAATTTCAAAAATTTCAAGAAATTTCAAAGAAATTTCAAAAATTTCAAAGGATTTCAAAAAAATTTCAAAAATTTCAAAAATTTTCCAAAAATTTCAAAAGTTTTCAAAAAAATTTTCAAAAATTTCAAAAATTTTAAAAATTTCAAAAATTTTCAAAAGATTTTCAATAATTTCCAAAGTTTCAAAAATTTAAAAATTTCAAAGGGATTTCAAAAAAGGATTAAAATTTCAAAAATTTCAAAATTTTAAAAATTTCAAGAATTTCAAAATCAAAAATTTCAAAAAATCAAAGATTTCAAAAATTTTAAAATTTCAAAATTTCAAAATTTCAAAATTTCAAAAGTTCAAAATTTTAAAATTTCAAAGAATTTAAAAAATTTCCAAATTTCAAAAGTTTCAAAGTTTCAAAAATTTCAAAAATTTCAAAATTTCAAAAATTTCAAAGTTCAAAAGTTTCAAAAATTTACAAAAATTCAAAAATTTCAAAGTCAAATTTCAAAATTTCAAAAGTTTCAAAGTTTCAAAAATTTCAAAAATTTCAAAAATTCAAAATTTCAAAAATTTCAAAAAAATTTCAAAATTTCAAAATTTCAAAAATTTCAAAAATTTCAAAAATTTCAAAATTTCAAAAATTTCAAAAATTTCAAAATTTCAAAAATTTTCAAAATTCAAAATTTTTAAAAATTTCAAAAAATTTCAAAAATTTCAAAATTTTACAAATTTCAAAAATTTCAAAAATTTCAAAATTTCAAAAATTTCAAAAATTTCAAAAATTTCAAAAAATTTCAAAAATTTCAAAAAATTTCAAAAATTTCAAATTTCAAAAATTTCAAAATTTCAAAAATTTCAAAAATTTCAAAATTTCAAAAATTTCAAAAATTTCAAATTTCAAAAATTTCAAAAATTTCAAAAATTTCAAAAATTTCAAAAATTTCAAAATTTCAAAAATTTCAAAAATTTCAAAATTTCAAAAATTTCAAAAATTTCAAAAATTTCAAAAATTTCAAAATTTCAAAAATTTCAAAATTTCAAAAATTTCAAAAAATTTTAAAAATTTAAAAATTTCAAAAATTTCAAAAATTTCAAAAATTTCAAAATTTCAAAATTTCAAAAATTTCAAAATTTTCAAAAATTTCAAAAATTTCAAAATTTCAAATTTTAAAAATTTCAAAAATTTCAAAAATTTTCAAAAATTTCAAAATTTCAAAATTTCAAAAATTTCAAAAATTTCAAAATTTCAAAAATTTCAAAAATTTCAAAATTTTAAAATTTCAAAATTTCAAAAATTTCAAAAATTTCAAAATTTCAAAAATTTTAAAAATTTCAAGGATTTCAAAAATTTCAAAAATTTTCAAAAATTTCAAAAAATTTCAAAAATTTCAAAAATTTCAAAAATTTCAAAAATTTCAAAAATTTTAAAATTTCAAAAATTTCAAAAAATTTTCAAAAATTTCAAAATTTCAAAAATTTCAAAAATTTCAAAAATTTCAAAAATTTCAAAAATTTCAAAAATTTCAAAAGTTTCAAAAATTTCAAAAATTTCAAAATTTCTAAAATTTCAAAAATTTCAAAATTTCAAAAAAATTTTAAAAATTTCAAAAATTTCAAAATTTCAAAAATTTCAAAAATTTCAAAAATTTCAAAAATTTCAAAAAATTTCAAAATTTCAAAAATTTCAAAAATTTCAAAAATTTCAAAATTTCAAAAATTTCAAAATTTCAAAATTTCAAAAATTTCAAAAATTTTAAAATTTCAAAAATTTCAAAATTTCAAAATTTCAAAAATTTCAAAAATTTCAAAAATTTTAAAAATTTCAAAATTTCAAAATTTCAAAAATTTCAAAAAATTTCAAAAATTTCAAAAAATTTCAAAAATTTCAAAAATTTCAAAAATTTCAAAAAAAAATTTCAAAAATTTCAAAAATTTCAAAATTTCAAAAATTTCAAAAATTTCAAAAAATTTAAAAATTTCAAAAATTTTCAAAAAATTTCAAAAATTTCAAAATTTCAAAAATTTCAAAAATTTCAAAAATTTCAAAAATTTCAAAAATTTCAAAAATTTCAAAATTTCAAATTTCAAAATTTCAAAAATTTCAAAAATTTCAAAAATTTCAAAAATTTCAAAAATTTCAAAAATTTCAAAAATTTCAAAAATTTAAAAAATTCAAAAATTTCAAAATTTTCAAAATTTCAAAAATTTCAAAAATTTTAAAATTTCAAAAATTTCAAAATTTTCAAAAATTTCAAAATTTCAAAATTTCAAAAATTTCAAAAATTTCAAAAATTTCAAAAATTTCAAAAAATTTCAAAAATTTTAAAAATTTCAAAAATTTCAAAAATTTCAAAAATTTCAAAAATTTTAAAAATTTCAAAAATTTCAAAAATTTCAAAAATTTCAAAAATTTCAAAATTTCAAAAATTTCAAAAATTTCAAAAATTTCAAAAATTTCAAAAATTTCAAAATTTCAAAAATTTCAAAATTTCAAAAATTTTCAAAAATTTCAAAATTTCAAAAATTTCAAAAAATTTCAAAAATTTCAAAAAATTTCAAAAATTTCAAAATTTCAAAAATTTCAAAATTTTAAAAATTTTTTCAAAAATTTTCAAAAATTTCAAAAATTTCAAAAATTTCAAAAATTTCAAAATTTCAAAAATTTCAAAATTTCAAAATTTCAAAAATTTCAAAAATTTCAAAAATTTCAAAATTTCAAAAATTTCAAAAATTTCAAAATTTTCAAAATTTCAAAATTTAAAAATTTCAAAAATTTCAAAAATTTCAAAATTTCAAAAATTTCAAAAATTTCAAAAATTTCAAAAATTTCAAAAATTTCAAAAATTTCAAAATTTCAAAAATTTCAAAAATTTCAAAAATTTCAAAAATTTCAAAATTTCAAAATTTCAAAAATTTCAAAAATTTCAAAATTTCAAAAATTTCAAAAATTTCAAAAATTTCAAAAATTTCAAAATTTCAAAATTTCAAAAATTTCAAAATTTCAAAATTTCAAAAATTTCCAAAATTTCAAAAATTTCAAAAATTTCAAAAATTTAAAAATTTCAAAAATTTCAAAAATTTCAAAGTTTCAAAAATTTCAAAAATTTCAAAATTTTCAAAAATTTCAAAAAGTTCAAAAATTTCAAAAATTTCAAAATTTCAAAAATTTCAAAAATTCAAAAATTTCAAAAAATTTCAAAAATTTCAAAATTTTAAAAATTTCAAAATTTCAAAAGTTTCAAAAATTTCAAAAATTTCAAAAAATTTCAAAATTTTCAAAATTTCAAAATTTCAAAAATTTCAAAATTTCAAAAATTTCAAAAATTTCAAAAATTTCAAAAATTTCAAAAATTTCAAAAATTTCAAAAATTTCAAAAATTTCAAAATTTTCAAAAATTTCAAAAATTTCAAAAATTTTTCAAAATTTCAAAAATTTTAAAAATTTCAAAAATTTCAAAAATTCAAAAATTTCAAAATTTTAAAAATTTCAAAAATTTCAAAAATTTCAAAAATTTCAAAAATTTCAAAATTTCAAAAATTTCAAAAATTTCAAAATTTCAAAAATTTCAAAAATTTCAAAAAATTTCAAAATTTTCAAAAATTTCAAAAATTTCAAAAAATTTCAAAAATTTCAAAATTTCAAAAATTTCAAAATTTCAAAAATTTCAAAATTTCAAAAATTTCAAAAATTTCAAAAATTTCAAAAATTTCAAAAATTTCAAAAATTTTTCAAAATTTCAAAAATTTCAAAAAATTTCAAAATTTCAAAATTTCAAAATTTTCAAAAATTTCAAAAATTTAAAAATTTTAAAAATTTCAAAAATTTAAAAAATTTCAAAAATTTCAAAATTTTCAAAATTTCAAAAATTTCAAAGAATTTCAAAAATTTCAAAATTTCCAAAAATTTCAAAAATTTTAAAAATTTCAAAATTTAAGAATTTCAAAAATTTCAAAATTTCAAAAATTTCAAAAATTTCAAAATTTCAAAAATTTCAAAATTTTCAAAAATTTCAAAATTTCAAAAATTTCAAAAATTTCAAAAATTTCAAAAAATTTCAAAAAAATTTCAAAATTTCAAAAATTTCAAAATTTCAAAAATTTCAAAAATTTCAAAAATTTCAAAAATTTCAAAATTTCAAAAATTTCAAAAATTTCAAAAATTTCAAAATTTTCAAAAATTTCAAAATTTTCAAAAATTTCAAAAATTTCAAAAATTTCAAAAATTTCAAAAATTTCAAAAATTTCAAAAATTTCAAAAATTTCAAAATTTTCAAAAATTTCAAAAATTTCAAAAAATTTCAAAAATTTCAAAATTTCAAAAATTTCAAAAAATTCTCAAAAATTTCAAAAATTTCAAAATTTCAAAATTTCAAAATTTCAAAATTTCAAAAATTTCAAAAATTTCAAAAATTTCAAAAAATTTCAAAATTTCAAAAATTTCAAAATTTCAAAATTTCAAAAATTTCAAAAATTTCAAAATTTCAAAAATTTCAAAAAATTTCAAAATTTCAAAATTTTCAAAATTTCAAAAATTTCAAAAATTTCAAAAATTTCAAAAAGTCAAAAATTTCAAAAATTTCAAAAATCTCAAAAATTTTTAAAAATTTCAAAAATTTCAAAAATTTCAAAAATTTTCAAAATTTCAAAAATTTCAAGAATTTCAAAAATTTCAAAATTTCCAAAAATTTCCAAAAATTTCAAAATTTCAAAATTTCAAAAATTTCAAAAATTTCAAAATTTTCAAAATTTCAAAAATTTCAAAAATTTCAAAATTTCAAAAATTTCAAAAATTTCAAAATTTCAAAAATTTCAAAATTTCAAAAATTTCAAAATTTCAAAATTTCAAAAATTTCAAAATTTCAAAATTTCAAAATTTCAAAATTTAAAAAATTTCAAAAATTTCAAAAATTTCAAAAATTTCAAAATTTCAAAAAATTTCAAAAAAGAATTCAAAAATTTCAAAAATTTCAAAATTTCAAAAATTTCAAAATTTTCCAAAAATTTCAAAAATTTTCAAAATTTTCAAAAATTTAAAAATTTCAAAATTTCAAAAATTTCAAAAATTTCAAAAAATTTTAAAAATTTAAAAATTTCAAAAGTTCAAAATTCAAAATTTCAAAAATTTCAAAAATTTTAAAAACTCAAAATTTCAAAATTTCAAAAATTTCAAAAATTTCAAAAAATTTTAAAATTTCAAAATTTCAAATTTAATTTACAAAATTTTAAAAAATTTCAAAAATTTCAAAAAATTTCAAAAATTTCAAAATTTCAAAAATTCAAAAATTTCAAAAAATTTCAAAAATTTTCAAAAATTTCAAAATTTCAAAAATTTCAAAAATTTTAAAAATTTCAAAAATTTCAAAAATTTCAAAAATTTCAAAAATTTCAAAAATTTCAAAAATTTCAAAAATTTCAAAATTTCAAAATTTCAAAATTTCAAAAATTTCAAAAATTTCAAAAATTTCAAAATTTCAAAATTTCAAAAATTTCAAAAATTTCAAAAATTTCAAAAATTTCAAAATTTCAAAAATTTCAAAAATTTCAAATTTCAAAATTTCAAAATTTCAAAATTTCAAAATTTCAAAATTTTCAAAAATTTCAAAAAATTTCAAAAATTCAAAATTTCAAAAATTTAAAAATTTCAAAATTTCAAAAATTTCAAAAATTTTCAAAAATTTCAAAAATTTCAAAAGATTTCAAAATTTCAAAAAATTTCAAAAATTTCAAAAATTTCAAAAATTTCAAAAATTTTAAAAATTTCAAAAATTTCAAAATTTTAAAAATTTCAAAAATTCAAAAATTTCAAAAATTTCAAAATTTCAAAAATTTCAAAGAATTTCAAAATTTTCAAAAATTTCAAAATTTCAAAATTTCAAAAATTTCAAAAATTTCAAAATTTCAAAATTTCAAAAATTTCAAAAATTTCAAAATTTCAAAAATTTCAAAATTTTCAAAAATTTCAAAAAATTCAAAAATTTCAAAATTTTCAAAAATTTCAAAAATTTCAAAAATTTCAAAAATTTCAAAATTTCAAAATTTCAAAATTTCAAAATTTCAAAATTTCTAAAAATTTCAAAAATTTCAAAAATTTTAAAAATTTCAAAATTTCAAAAATTTCAAAAAAATTTCAAAAATTTCAAAATTTCAAAAATTTCAAAATTTCAAAATTTCAAAAATTTCAAAATTTCAAAAATTTCAAAATTTCAAAAATTTCAAAATTTCAAAAAATTTCAAAAATTTCAAAATTTTCAAAATTTCAAAAATTTCAAAATTTTCAAAATTTCAAAATTTCAAAAATTTCAAAATTTCAAAAATTTCAAAAATTTCAAAAATTTCAAAAATTTCAAAAATTTCAAAAATTTCAAAAATTTCAAAAAAATTCAAAAATTTCAAAAATTTCAAAAATTTCAAAAATTTCAAAATTTTCAAAATTTCAAAAATTTCAAAAATTTCAAAAATTTCAAAAATTTCAAAAATTTCAAAAATTTCAAAAATTTCAAAAATTTCAAAAATTTCAAAAATTTCAAAATTTCAAAATTTCAAAAATTTCAAAAATTTCAAAAATTTCAAAAATTTCAAAATTTCAAAATTTCAAAAATTTCAAAATTTCAAAATTTCAAAAATTTCAAAAATTTCAAAATTTCAAAATTTCAAAAATTTCAAAATTTCAAAAATTTCAAAAATTTCAAAATTTCAAAAATTTCAAAAATTTCAAAATTTCAAAAATTTCAAAAATTTCAAAAATTTCAAAAATTTCAAAAATTTCAAAAATTTCAAAATTTCAAAATTTCAAAAATTTCAAAATTTCAAAAATTTCAAAAATTTTCAAAAATTTCAAAAATTTCAAAAATTTCAAAAATTTCAAAAATTTTAAAAATTTCAAAAATTTCAAAAATTTCAAAAATTTCAAAAATTTCAAAAATTTCAAAATTTTCAAAATTTCAAAAATTTCAAAATTTCAAAAATTTCAAAAATTTCAAAAATTTCAAAATTTCAAAAATTTCAAAATTTCAAAAATTTCAAAATTTTCAAAAATTTCAAAAATTTCAAAAATTTCAAAATTTCAAAAATTTCAAAAATTTCAAAAATTTCAAAAATTTCAAAATTTCAAAATTTCAAAATTTCAAAAATTTCAAAAATTTCAAAAATTTCAAAAATTTCAAAAATTTCAAAATTTCAAAAATTTCAAAAAATTTCAAAAATTTCAAAAATTTCAAAAATTTCAAAAATTTCAAAAATTTCAAAAATTTCAAAAATTTCAAAATTTCAAAAATTTCAAAAATTTCAAAAATTTCAAAAATTTCAAAAATTTCAAAAATTTCAAAAATTTCAAAAATTTCAAAAATTTCAAAAATTTCAAAAATTTCAAAAATTTCAAAAATTTCAAAAATTTCAAAATTTCAAAAATTTCAAAAATTTCAAAAATTTCAAAAAATTTCAAAAATTTCAAAAATTTCAAAAATTTCAAAATTTTCAAAAATTTCAAAAATTTCAAAATTTCAAAAATTTCAAAAATTTCAAAAATTTCAAAAATTTCAAAAATTTCAAAATTTCAAAAATTTCAAAAATTTCAAAAATTTTCAAAAATTTCAAAAATTTCAAAAATTTCAAAATTTCAAAAATTTCAAAAATTTCAAAAATTTCAAAAATTTCAAAAATTTCAAAAATTTCAAAATTTCAAAATTTTCAAAAATTTCAAAAATTTCAAAAATTTCAAAATTTCAAAAATTTCAAAATTTCAAAATTTCAAAAATTTTCAAAATTTCAAAAATTTCAAAAATTTCAAAAATTTCAAAATTTTAAAAATTTCAAAAATTTCAAAAATTTTAAAAATTTCAAAATTTCAAAAATTTCAAAAATTTCAAAAATTTCAAAAATTTCAAAAATTTCAAAAATTTCAAAAATTTCAAAAATTTCAAAATTTCAAAAATTTCAAAATTTCAAAAATTTCAAAAATTTCAAAAATTTCAAAATTTCAAAAATTTCAAAAATTTCAAAAATTTCAAAAATTTCAAAAATTTCAAAAATTTCAAAAATTTCAAAAAAAATTTCAAAATTTCAAAATTTCAAAATTTCAAAAATTTCAAAAATTTCAAAAATTTCAAAAATTTCAAAAATTTCAAAAATTTCAAAAATTTCAAAAATTTCAAAAATTTCAAAAAATTTCAAAATTTCAAAAATTTCAAAAATTTCAAAATTTTCAAAAATTTCAAAATTTCAAAATTTCAAAATTTCAAAAATTTCAAAAATTTCAAAAATTTCAAAATTTCAAAAATTTCAAAAATTTCAAAATTTCAAAAATTTCAAAAATTTCAAAATTTCAAAAATTTCAAAAATTTCAAAAATTTCAAAAATTTCAAAAATTTCAAAAATTTCAAAAATTTCAAAAATTTCAAAAATTTCAAAAATTTCAAAAATTTCAAAAATTTCAAAATTTCAAAATTTTCAAAAATTTCAAAAATTTCAAAATTTCAAAAATTTCAAAATTTCAAAAATTTCAAAAATTTCAAAAATTTCAAAATTTCAAAATTTCAAAAATTTCAAAAATTTTCAAAATTTCAAAAATTTCAAAAATTTCAAAAATTTCAAAAATTTCAAAAATTTCAAAAATTTCAAAAATTTCAAAATTTCAAAATTTCAAAAATTTCAAAAATTTCAAAATTTCAAAAAATTTTAAAAATTTCAAAAATTTCAAAATTTCAAAAATTTCAAAAATTTCAAAATTTCAAAAATTTCAAAAATTTCAAAAATTTCAAAAATTTCAAAATTTCAAAAATTTCAAAAATTTCAAAAATTTTAAAAATTTCAAAAATTTTAAAAATTTCAAAAATTTCAAAAATTTCAAAAATTTCAAAATTTTTCAAAATTTCAAAATTTCAAAAATTTCAAAAATTTCAAAAATTTCAAAAATTTCAAAAATTTCAAAAATTTCAAAAATTTCAAAAATTTCAAAAATTTCAAAAATTTCAAAAAATTTCAAAAATTTCAAAAATTTCAAAATTTCAAAAATTTCAAAAATTTCAAAAATTTCAAAAATTTCAAAATTTCAAAAATTTCAAAAATTTTAAAAAATTTCAAAATTTTAAAAATTTCAAAAATTTCAAAAATTTTAAAAATTTCAAAAATTTCAAAAATTTCAAAATTTCAAAAATTTCAAAAATTTCAAAAATTTCAAAATTTCAAAAATTTCAAAATTTCAAAAATTTCAAAATTTCAAAAATTTCAAAAAATTTCAAAATTTCAAAATTTCAAAAATTTCAAAAATTTCAAAAATTTCAAAATTTCAAAAATTTCAAAATTTCAAAAATTTCAAAAATTTCAAAAATTTCAAAAATTTTAAAATTTCAAAAATTTCAAAAATTTCAAAATTTCAAAAATTTCAAAAATTTCAAAAATTTCAAAAATTTCAAAATTTCAAAATTTCAAAATTTCAAAAAATTTCAAAAATTTCAAAATTTCAAAAATTTCAAAATTTCAAAAATTTCAAAAATTTCAAAATTTCAAAAATTTCAAAAATTTCAAAAATTTCAAAAATTTCAAAAATTTCAAAAATTTCAAAAATTTCAAAAATTTCAAAATTTCAAAAATTTCAAAATTTCAAAAATTTCAAAAATTTCAAAAATTTCAAAATTTCAAAATTTCAAAAATTTCAAAAATTTTAAAATTTCAAAAATTTCAAAAATTTCAAAATTTCAAAAATTTCAAAATTTCAAAATTTCAAAATTTCAAAAATTTCAAAAATTTCAAAAATTTCAAAAATTTCAAAAATTTCAAAAAATTTCAAAAATTTCAAAATTTCAAAAATTTCAAAATTTCAAAAATTTCAAAAATTTCAAAAATTTCAAAATTTCAAAAATTTCAAAAATTTCAAAATTTCAAAATTTCAAAATTTCAAAATTTCAAAATTTCAAAAAATTTCAAAAATTTCAAAATTTCAAAAATTTCAAAAATTTCAAAATTTCAAAATTTCAAAAATTTCAAAAATTTTCAAAATTTCAAAAATTTCAAAATTTCAAAATTTCAAAAATTTCAAAATTTCAAAAATTTCAAAAATTCAAAAAATTTCAAAAATTTCAAAAATTTCAAAAATTTCAAAATTTTAAAAAATTTCAAAAATTTCAAAAAATTTCAAAATTTCAAAAATTTTAAAAAATTTCAAAAATTTCAAAAATTTCAAAAATTTCAAAATTTCAAAAATTTCAAAATTTCAAAATTTCAAAATTTCAAAATTTCAAAAATTTTAAAAATTTCAAAAATTTTAAAATTTCAAAAATTTCAAAAATTCAAAATTTCAAAATTTCAAAATTTCAAAATTTCAAAAAATTTCAAAATTTTCAAAATTTCAAAATTTTAAAATTTCAAAAATTTTAAAATTTCAAAAATTTCAAAATTTCAAAATTTCAAAAATTTCAAAAATTTCAAAAATTTCAAAATTTCAAAATTTAAAAATTTAAAAATTTCAAAAATTTCAAAAAATTTCAAAATTTTAAAAATTTCAAAAATTTCAAAAATTTTAAAAATTTCAAAAATTTCAAATTTCAAAAATTTCAAAAATTTCAAAAATTTCAAAATTTCAAAAATTTCAAAAAATTTCAAAAATTTCAAAATTTCAAAAATTTCAAAATTTCAAAAATTTTCAAAAATTTCAAAATTTCAAAAATTTCAAAAATTTCAAAATTTTAAAATTTTAAAAATTTCAAAAAATTTCAAAAATTTCAAAAATTTCAAAAATTTCAAAAATTTCAAAAATTTCAAAAATTTCAAAATTTAAAAATTCTCAAAATTTCAAAAATTTCAAAATTTCAAAAATTTCAAAATTTCAAAATTTCAAAATTTAATTCAAAAATTTCAAAATTTCAAAAATTTCAAAATTTCAAAAATTTCAAAATTCAAAATTTCAAAATTTCAAAAATTTCAAAAATTCAAAAATTTCAAAAATTTCAAAAAATTTCAAAAATTTCAAAATTTCAAAAAATTCAAAAATTCAAAAAATTCAAAAATTTTAAAAATTTCAAAAATTTCAAAAATTTCAAAAATTTTCAAAATTTCAAAATTTTAAAAATTTCAAAAATTTCAAAAATTTCAAAATTTCAAAAATTTCAAAAATTTCAAAAATTTCAAAAATTTCAAAAATTTCAAAAATTTCAAAATTTCAAAATTTCAAAATTTCAAAAATTTCAAAATTTCAAAATTTCAAAATTTCAAAAATTTCAAAAATTTCAAAATTTCAAAAATTTCAAAAATTTCAAAAATTTCAAAATTTTTAAAAATTTCAAAAATTTCAAAAATTTCAAAGATTTAAAAAATTCAAAAATTTCAAAATTTCAAAAATTTCAAAAATTTCAAAAATTTCAAAAATTTCAAAATTTCAAAATTTCAAAATTTCAAAATTTTCAAAAATTTTCAAAATTTAAAATTTCAAAATTTCAAAATTTCAAAAATTTTATTTCAAAATTTCAAAATTTTAAATTTTAAAATTTCAAAATTTCAAAAATTTCAAAAATTTCAAAATTTCAAAATTTCAAAAATTTCAAAAAATTTCAAAAATTTCAAAAAATTTAAAAATTTCAAAAATTTCAAAAATTTAAAAATTTCAAAAATTTCAAAAATTTCAAAAATTTCAAAATTTCAAAATTTCAAAAATTTCAAAATTTAAAATTTCAAATTTCAAGAATTTCAAATTTCAAAAATTTTAAAAATTCAACAAAATTTTAAAAATTTCAAAATTTGAATATTTCAAAATTTTAAAAATTTCAAAATTTCAAAAATTTCAAAAATTTCAAAAATTTCAAAAAATTCAAAATTTCAAAAAATTTCAAAAATTTCAAAAATTTCAAAATTTCAAATTTTAAAAATTTCAAAAATTTCAAAAATTTAAAAATTCAAAAATTTCAAAATTTCAAAAATTTTAAAAATTTCAAAAATTTAAAAATTTCAAAAATTTTTAAAATAAATTCAAAAATTTCAAAAAATTTCAAAAAATTTCAAATATTTCAAAAATTTCAAAATTTCAAAATTTCAAAAATTTCAAAAATTTCAAAAATTTCAAAATTTTAAAATTTCAAAAATTTCAAAATTTCAAAAATTTCAAAATTTTAAAATTTAAAAAATTTCAAAATTTCAAAAATTTTAAAAATTTCAAAAATTTCAAAAAATTTCAAAAATTTCAAAAATTTCAAAAATTTCAAAATTTCAAAATTTCAAAAAATTTCAAAAATTTCAAAAATTTCAAAAATTTCAAAAAAATTTCAAAAATTTCAAAATTTCAAAAATTTCAAAAATTTCAAAAATTTCAAAAATTTCAAAATTTCAAAATTTCAAAAATTTCAAAAATTTCAAAAATTTCAAAATTTCAAAAATTTCAAAAATTTCAAAAATTTCAAAAATTTCAAAATTTCAAAAATTTCAAAAATTTCAAAAATTTCAAAAATTTCAAAATTTCAAAAATTTCAAAATTTCAAAAATTTCAAAAATTTCAAAAATTTCAAAATTTTCAAAAATTTCAAAAATTTCAAAAATTTCAAAAATTTCAAAATTTCAAAAATCAAAATTTCAAAATTTCAAAATTTCAAAAATTTCAAAAATTTCAAAAATTTCAAAAAATTTCAAAAATTTCAAAAATTTCAAAAATTTCAAAAATTTCAAAAATTTCAAAAATTTCAAAATTTCAAAAATTTCAAAAATTTCAAAAATTTCAAAAAATTTAAAAATTTCAAAAATTTCAAAATTTCAAAAATTTCAAAAATTTCAAAATTTCAAAAATTTAAAAATTTCAAAAATTTCAAAATTTCAAAAATTTCAAGAATTTCAAAATTTCAAAATTTCAAAAATTTCAAAATTTCAAAAAATTTCAAAAAAATTTCAAAATTTCAAAAATTTCAAAATTTCAAAAATTTCAAAAATTTCAAAAATTTCAAAAATTTCAAAAATTTCAAAAATTTCAAAAATTTCAAAATTTCAAAAATTTCAAAAATTTCAAAATTTCAAAATTTTCAAAAATTTCAAAATTTCAAAATTTTAAAAATTTTAAAAATTTCAAAATTTCAAAAATTTCAAATTTTCAAAAATTTCAAAAATTTCAAAAATTTCAAAATTTCAAAAATTTCAAAAATTTCAAAAATTTCAAAAATTTCAAAAAATTCAAAAATTTCAAAAAATTTCAAAAATTTAAAAAATTTCAAAAATTTCAAAATTTCAAAAATTTAAGTTTTCAAAATTTCAAAATTTCCAAAAATTTCAAAATTTCAAAATTTCAAAAATTTCAAAATTTCAAAAATTTCAAAAATTTCAAAATTTCAAAAATTTCAAAAATTTCAAAAATTTCAAAATTTCAAAATTTCAAAATTTCAAAATTTCAAAAATTTCCAAAAATTTCAAAATTAAAATTTCAAAATTTCAAAATTTTAAAATTTCAAAATTTTAAAATTTTCAATTAAATTTTAAAAATTTCAAAAATTTCAAAAATTTCAAAATTTTACAAAAATTTTCAAAAATTTCAAAATTTCAAAAATTTCAAAAATTTCAAAAAAATTTCAAAAATTTCAAAATTTCCTAACTTCAAAATTTCAAAAATTTCAAAATTTCAAAATTTCAAAATTTCAAAAATTAAAAATTTCAAAATTTCAAAATTTCAAAATTTTAAAATTTCAAAATTTCATTCAAAATTTCAAAATTTCAAAATTTCAAAAATTTTAAAAAATTTCAAAATTTCAAAAAATTTCAAAATTTCAAAAATTTTAAAAATTTAAAATTTCAAAAATTTCAAAAATTTTAAAAATTTCAAAATTTCAAAATTTCAAAAATTTTAAAATTTTAAAAATTTCAAAATTTTAAAATTTTCAAAATTTCAAAATTTCAAAAATTTCAAAATTTCAAAAATTTTAAAGTTTCAAAACTAAAAATTTCAAAAATTCAAAATTTTAAAAATTTCAAAAATTTCAAAAATTTCAAAAATTTCAAAAAATTCAAGAAATTTTAAAAATTTCAAAAATTTCAAAATTTTAAATTTCAAAATTTTAAAAATTTCAAAAATTTCAAAATTTCAAAAATTTAAAAATTTCAAAAAATTTCAAAAAATTTCAAAAAATTTAAAATTTCAAAATTTCAAAAAATTTCAAAAATTTCAAAAATTTCAAAATTTCAAAAATCAAAAATTTTAAAAATTTCAAAATTTTAAAATTTTAAATTTGAAAATTTCAAAATTTTAAAATTTTAAAATTTTCAAAAAAATTTCAAAAATTTTTAAAAATTTCAAAAATTTCAAAATTTCAAAAATTTCAAAAATTTAAAATTTCAAAAATTTTAAAAATTTTAACAATTTCAAAAATTTTAAAAATTTCAAAATTTAAAATTAAAATTTAAAATATTTAAAAATTTTAAAAATTTGAAAATTTCAAAAGATTTCAAAATTTTAAAATTTTAAAATTTAAAATTTTTAAAAATTTAAAAAATTTCAAAATTTTAAAATTTCAAAAATTTTAAATTTTCAAAATTGTAAATTTCAATTTCAAAATTTAACCCTAAAAATTTCAAAATTTCAAAATTTCAAAATTTCAAAAATTCAAATTTTAAAATTTCAAAATTTCAAAATTTAAAATTTCAAAATTTTCAAAATTTCAAAAATTTCAAAATTTCAAAAAATTTCAAAGTTTCAAAAATTTCTAAAAAATTTCAAAAAATTTCTAAATTTCAAAATTTTAAAGTAAATTTCAAAAATTTCAAAAATTTCAAAAATTTCTAAAAATTTTAAAAAATTTTAACTTAGTAAATTTGCAATTTCAAAATTTCAAAAATTTCAAAAATTTACAATTAATTTCAAAAATTTCAAAATTTTAAAGATTTCAAAATTTTAAAAATTTCAAAATTTCAAAAAATTTCAAAAGATTTAAATTTAAGACTTTAAAAATTTGAAAATTTTAAGTTGTACCAATTTTGAAATTTTCAAAATTAAAATTTCAAATTTTAAAATTTTAAAATTTTAAAATTTTGGCTAAAAAATTTTAAAATCTAAAATTTTAAAGTTTTGACTTTAAAAATTTTAAAATTTAAAAATTTTAAAATTTTTAAAAATTTTAAAATTTAAAATTACAAAATTTAAAAATTGCATTTTCAAAAATTTTCAAAATTTTCAAAAAATTTCAAAATTTCAAAAATTTCAAAAATTTCAAAATTTTAAAAAAATTTCAAAAAATTTTAAAAATTTCAAATATTTCAAAAATTTTAAAAATTTCAAAAATTTCAAAATTTCAAAATTTCAAAATTTTCAAAAATTTCAAAAATTTCAAAATTTCAAAATTTCAAAAATTTCAAAAATTTGCAAAATTTCAAAATTTCAAAATTTCAAAAATTTTAAAAATTTCAAAAATTTCAAGAATTTCAAAAATTTTCAAAAATTTTAAAATTTTCAAAAAATTTTAAAATTTCAAAAATTTCAAAAAAATTTTAAAAATTTTAAAATTTCAAAAATTTCAAAATTTTAAAAATTTCAAAATTTCAAAAATTTAAAAATTTCAAAATTTAAAAAATTTCAAAATTTCAAAAATTTCAAAAATTTTAAAAATTTCAAAAATTTCAAAAATTTTAAAAAATTTAAAATTTTAAAATTTCAAAAATTTCAAAATTTTAAATTTTAAATTTCAAAAAATTTCAAAATTTCAAAAATTTTAAAGTTTCAAAATTCAAAAATTTTAAAAATTTTTAAAAAATTTCAAAAAATTTCAAAAATTTCAAAAATTCAAAATTTTAAAAATTTCAAAAATTTCAAAAATTTAAAAATTTCAAAATTTTAAAAATTTAAAAATTTCAAAATTTTAAAAGTACAAAAATTTCAAAAATTTTAAAATTTTCAAAAATTTTAAAAATTTCAAAAATTTTAAAAATTAAAAATCAAAATTTTTAAAAATTTCAAAATTTCAAAATTTTAAAAATTTCAAAATTTCAAAAATTTCAAAAATTTCAAAATTTCAAAAATTTTAAAAAATTTCAAAATTTCAAAATTTCAAAATTTAAAAATTACAAAATTTCAAAAATTTAAAAATTTCAAAATTAATAAAAAAAAATTAAAAAAAAATTTTAAAAATTTCAAAATTTCAAAAAATTTCAAAAATTTCAAAATTTCAAAATTTAAAAATTTCAAAAATTTCAAAATTTCAAAATTTCAAAAATTTCAAAATTTCAAAATTTAAAAATTTCAAAATTTAAAATTTCAAAATTTTCAAAATTCCTAAATTTTAAAAATTTCAAAAATTTTAAAATTTCAAAATTCAAAATTTCAAAATTTCAAAATTTCAAAATTTTTAAAAATTTCAAAATTTTAAAATTTTAAAATTTCAAAAATTTAAAAATTTAAAATTTCAAAATTTTCAAAAATTTCAAAAATTTCAAAATTTCAAAATTTTAAATTTCAAAATTTCAAAAATTTCAAAATTTTAAAAATTTCAAAATTTCAAAATTTCAAAAATTTCAAAATTTCAAAATTTCAAAATTTCAAAAATTTTAAAAATTTCAAAATTTCAAAATTTCAAAAATTTCAAAAATTTTCAAAAATTTCAAAATTTTAAAAATTTTAAAAATTTTAAAAATTTTCAAAATTTTAAAATTTCAAAAAATTTCAAAAATTTCAAAAATTTCAAAAATTTTCAAAATTTAAAAAATTTCAAAATTTCAAAAATTTTAAAAATTTCAAAAATTTCAAAAATTTCAAAATTTCAAAAAATTTCAAAATTTTAAAAATTTCAAAAATTTCAAAAAATTTTAAAAATTTCAAAATTTCAAAATTTCAAAATTTTAAAAATTTCAAAATTTTAAAATTTAAAATTTCAAAAATTTCAAAATTTCAAAAAATTTCAAAATTTTAAAAAATTTCAAAAATTTTAAAGTTTCAAAATTTCAAAAATTTCAAAAATTTTAAAATTTTAAAAATTTCAAAAATTTCAAAAATTTCAAAAATTTCAAAAAATTTCAAAAATTTTTAAAAATTTCAAAAATTTCAAAAATTTCAAAATTTAAAAATTTCAAAATTTTAAAATTTTAAAATTTTAAAAATTTCAAAATTTTAAAAATTTTAAAAATTTCAAAATTTTTAAAATTTTAAAATTTCAAAAAAATTTTAAAATTTCAAAAATTTCAAAATTTCAAAATTTAAAAATTTTAAAAATTTTAAAAATTTCAAAAATTTCAAAAATTTTAAAATTTCAAAATTTCAAAATTTCAAAGAAATTTTCAAAGTTTCAAAATTTCCAAAATTTTAAAAATTTCAAAAATTTCAAAAAATTTCAAAATTTCACCTCAAAATTTCAAAATTTTCAAAATTTCAAAAATTTCAAAATTTCAAAATTTCAAAAATTTCAAAAATTTCAAAAATTTCAAAATTTTCAAAAATTTCAAAATTTCAAAATTTCAAAATTTCAAAATTTCAAAAATTTTAAAAATTTTAAAATTTCAAAAATTTCAAAATTTTAAAAATTTCAAAATTTCAAAAATTTTAAAAATTTTAAAAATTTCAAAAATTTTAAAATTTCAAAAATTTCAAAAATTTCAAAAATTTTAAAATTTAAAAATTTTAAAAATTTCACTTTCAAAATTCAAAAATTTAAAAAATTTTGAAAATTTAAAATTTCAAAATTTTAAAATTTTAAAATTTGAAAATTTCAAAATTTCAAAAATTTTAAAAATTTTAAAAAATTTCAAAAATTTTAAAATTTAAAAATTTTAAAATTTTAAAATTTAAAAATTAAAAATTTCAAAAATTTCAAAAATTTAAAAATTTCAAAATTTAAAAATTTAAAAATTTCAAAAATTTTAAAATTTCAAAATTTTAAATTTAAAAATTTCAAAATTTCAAAAAATTTCAAAATTTCAAAAATTTTAAATTTCAAAAATTTTAAAAATTTCAAAATTTCAAAAATTTCAAAAATTTCAAAATTTCAAAATTTCAAAATTTCAAAATTTTAAAAATTTCAAAAAAATAAAAAATTTAAAATGAAATTTCAAAATTTTAAAAATTTAAAAATTTCAAAAATTTCAAAAATTTCAAAAATTTCAAAAATTTCAAAAAGTTTCAAAAAATTTCAAAAATTTCAAAAATTTTAAAAATTTTAAAAATTTTAAAAATTTAAAAATTTCAAAATTTCAAAATTTTAAAATTTAAATTCAAAAAAATTAAAAATTTAAAAATTTCAAAATTTTAAAATTTCAAAATTTCAAAAATTTCAAAATTTCAAAATTTTCAAAAATTTAAAAAATTTCAAAATTTCAAAAATTTTAAAATTTCAAAATTTCAAAAATTTCAAAATTTCAAAAATTCAAAAATTTCAAAATTTTCAAAAATTTTCAAAAATTTCAAAAATTTCAAAAATTTCAAAAATTTTCAAAAATTTCAAAATTTTCAAAAATTTTAAAAATTTC
>JAECXW010000236.1:0-127594 GCA_018153365.1 Drosophila fuyamai | reverse complement strand
AGCTCTATCTCTAATTTAATCCGACTTACTTCAGGCCTCCCACCAGGAAGCCACCTTGGCCCATTTGTTTTTACTTTATTTATTAACGATTCTCCACTAGACCTGACAAATTCGCGTGTCCTCGTGTAAGCAGATGACGTTAAGTTATGTCTATAACGAAATTTCCAACAATTCTGACTTACAATCGGACCTAAATGCTTTTCAAACGTGGTGTTGAGAAATCTTTTTTTTGATGACCTTGGCGTCCTTCTTGACCCAAAACTTAAGTTTTGTGACCATATTACTTCCGTATTGAATAAAGCCAGGGAAGTGCTTGGAATTATTAAAAGGTGGTCAAGGGAAATCGACGACCTCTATGTTACAAAGACTCTGTTCATTTCACTAATCCGTCCAATCCTGGAGTACTGTTCACCAATTTGGAGTCCTAAGTACGGTCTATATGTACGACCGGATAGAGTCTGTGCAAAAAAACTTTTTATTATTAGCTCCACACGGCCTTAACTGCAATGCAAGCCTTATTGTACTATCCTACTCTAGTAGACTTCTTCTAATTAATCTACCATCCTTATTAAACCGTAGAAAGATGCTTGGCACTACTTTTATTTATAAACTTATTTACGGGGATGTGATGAGTCCCAAGTTACTGGGTCGCCTAATCTTCTGTGTGTCCAATAAAATTGCCAGAAACTTTATTCCTCTAGCTTTTATTCATTGTAGATCAAACTATGATAAGCATGAACCTTGTAGAGTACTGTGTAGTGACTATAATAGACTATACCATACTATTTCTGCTACTGACTCTTTGCCAATCATAAAAGCATTAATTTTATTCCTAGAGCACCAAGATTGTCCGCCCAATGTCGATTGTGGCTTTGTAGCTGTGCCCACCAATCATCACCACTGCTGCTCCAGTTTGTTTGGAGAGGTAGCACTGTGAGACCCGCGCTTTCCTCTTTGCTGCTGAGGTCGCTGGCCATTTCTCGATCGTCGGCAGTCCTCGACGATCCTGATGCCCACTTTGCCGCATACCCAACAGAATAACAGCCGTTGGTTTCGACATCCTCGAGTTCAGTGTCGTTTTCCAGCACATTTTCCACAGGCCTCTTGCGGGTCTGTAATATGGGTCGCATTTTGTGGCCTCTGTGTGGTGCTTGGCGGCCTCCACACGGTGTTGTTTGGCTGTCTCTGATGCTGGTGCTTCGGCTGCCTGCTGCCGTTGGACTATGTGTGGTGAGGACTACTGGTCATTTCCCCGTTTATCCTGGTTGCCCGGATCTTCGCAGCTTTTGTACGTGATTTGCGTTTAGGCCGCTGACTTGGTACTCGAGATCTTTTATAATTCCGCCAAGGTTATCCATTGCTTGTTGTTGGCGATGAACCACTTCAACGCCTTTCCCTTGAGCAATTCCGGTATCGCTCGGGGAATCATGCCTAAGTCCAAGCCGCATGTACATATTGGCGGACCATTCTAGTTGCTCCAGGAACTCGAATGGTTATTCCTCCCCGTCAAACCTGAAAGACCATTCGCGGACTTGTTTAGCAACCTTTGCATAGTCTGACTGTTGGGTCTCGAGGTCAGCGGTCATTTTTGTATTTCCTGGCTTGACTCTCTTCTGTGGGCCTCCTTTTGCAAATTGTCAATTGCCACTAAGTTGTCCCCTTCGGGGTTTGTTTACGTGATGCTTGGGCCGGTTCTGTCGTGGTATGCTGCTTCCAGCTCGGCCCAAATATCGACGTGTTGTGGGTCGTTCTCCGTTTCTGAATAATATTCCGACAATGCCTTTCTCATGTCCTCCAATCTGCCATCCAGGGCGATATTAAGCCTCTGTGCAACATGGGCGAAGTCCTCCATCTTTAGGCGGCAAACCCTCTTCTTTCCCATTCTAATTCTGTTGCTCTCTCTGTTGATTTATTTGTGTCTGCTCGCTACGAGATACCCTTACAGAATATTCCGTAAATTATATTTTTCAAAATTATTCATATGTTGCATTCCTAACACTCATAAAAATCCGAACTTCCTAACTTAACAAACACCAAAGTTATGGCATTTCCGATCAATCAGTTATATGGCGGCTATAGGATATAGTCGGCCGATCCTTATGAAATTTGGTAGGTTAAATATAAAACCCGTAGAAAATCCCAACTTCCTAACTTAACAAACACCAAAGTTATGGCATTTCCGATCAATCAGTTATATGGCAGCTATAAGATATAGTCGGCCGATCCTTATGAAATTTGGTAGGTCGGATTGATTGGCCAAATATAAAACCGATAGAAAATCCCGACTTCCTAACTTAACAAACACTAAAGTTATGGTATTTCCGATCAATCAGTTATATGGCAGCTATAGGATATAGTCGGCCGATCCCGGCCGTTCCGACTTATATACTGCGTGCAAAGGAAAGAAGGGTGTGTGCAAAGTTTCAATTCGATATCTTTAAAACTGAGAGACTATTTCGCGTAGAAACAGACAGACGGACAGACGGACATGCTTATATCAACTCAGGAGGTGATCCTGATCAAGAATATATATACTTTATAGGGTCGGAGATATCTCCTTCACTGCGTTGCACACTTTTGACCAAAATTATAATACCCTCTGCAAGGGTATATAAAGTTATGACGATTTACGTATTCTTTCCTGTCATCGAAAAAGACTTTAGTTAAAGGTACAGAGGATAAAGTTATCTAAGAAACCGAGAGATTAGTATGAGTGAAATCAAATTGCTGGTATTAACAAATTTCTTGAATATAGAATAGGGATTTCTAAAAATAAGTTAATTTTGTTCATGTAAGTTATTTTTTTTTATTTCTGCTGTAAACTAGCGAATATCACAATTTTTATTTTTTAACTCAGAAAAACTAGATCGAAAAGATTGATTTTTTTTTTAAATTATGGAGGATTAATTGTTCTCTTATTGTTCGCCGCTTTTTGCTCACCAATTAGTTTTTTGCCCCCTCCAGTTTTTAAAATATAAAAGTTTCAAATTTTACAAATTTAGGAAACATGTCTTTTTATACTTGTTACTCGTACAGTATGTTACAGTTAGAAGGACGCGTTTACGGCCCTATAAAGTATATGGTATATATTCTTGATAGAGGTCAAAGGACAAAGTCGATTTAGCCATGACCGGCTGACCGTCTGTCCGTCCGTATGAGATCTCTGAATAATAGACTTACAATACGTATTCATATCTTAGCTTAACATTATTATTAAATTTATTTCAATAGCCCTAGATTGGCCTTGTAGTGGGCATTTGTCGTAATTTCACCGCTTTGCTTTATACAGGAGTTTAAGAAATAATATGTACTCGATTTGTAGATTTGGAAAACTGTTGTCCTTTGGATAATTATTCTTCATTTTGGTTTGATCCATTCCAAATGATCCCAATGTAGGCGGCTTGAAAAAGTCATGCAATGCTCCAAGTCAGGCCAGTGATCCAAATAAGCAGGAGGTGCTAAGTCCTCAAAGGGCCACCATTTCAAAAAGGATAAAAACGCCATTTATTTAAGAAGACCAAGAGATCGGCAGTGGAATGATTACTCAAACCTTCGTTTGGGCCAAATGGTGGATATGAGCACACGAATTTCCCAGCGGGAACCGAGGTATGAGCCAATGGAAATGAGAACTGATCTTCGACGGAGTGCCATCATCTCTACCCGTCACGGACTTAATTTTGAGAATAGAACACATGCAGGCAGAATATCAATTGGTATTGGTATCGTAACGCCTGGCATTTAGCATCCTTCCTCGTCAAATAGGAATGGATCGCTACATTCAGATCAAGATTAAGCTTAGCCCAGCGGGCAACAAAACAAAAATAAAGACCAGATAGAACCAATAACAACAGATTCTGTCTCTTGGCGCGGGCTGAGGAAAACAAACCTCCGCAAGATAAAGGGAATTTAATCCGACGTTACCAGCACCGACTAAAAAAAAAATGCTCTTAGAGAAAAGGGTTTTACGGCCAAGAATGTTATGAACATTCTCATCAATAACAAAGACGTATAAACTAACAATAGCGAACTAAAAGGGCTTTGTGGTCTACAAGGAGCTGAAGAGTCGACAAGCGACAGCAACGCGCCATCAAAATGCACGCCATTAAATACACTGCTTCCCAAACAACGTCAGAAGTCTTCTTCGCGAGATCATCATGCGGTCCTCTAAATACCTGTTAACCCTGTTAGATGTCAGTCTGTGGGGGTGATCTGTAGTTCATAGGGTTTGAAAAAGAGTTATTAGCACTGACAATTGGTATGATGAAATGTGCTTATTGTGTTGCGTGGAATATTTCTTGTGACCGTCTATTAAGTCTGGGAATTTTATGGGGTATGCTGTAGAGGAGCAGAAACATCGATGTTCGTGCCCATCGATGTTTTCGATGTTTTCAAAAAAACATCATGTGTAATGATGTTTTTTAAAAAAAAAAAAAAAAAGCCAAAACAGTACAAACGATAACAATGAGATTTATTTGAGATCATTTAAAGTGTCTATTTTTGTTGAGGAAAGAAGTTGATCAACAATTTCAGGTTTAAGCCTTGTTCTGCGATGAGATACAGTTTGTCCAGCTTTGCCGAACACACTTTCAGACTCACAGGACGAGGCTTGTACACAGAAATATTTTTTTGCAACCAATTTTGATTCGTTGTCATCAGTCATCTGTAAAAAGTATTTCTTATTTAACATGTTTGTCATAATTATTTGAAAATCATACCTCCCAATACTTTAAGGGGTCGCAAGTGTCAGGAGTGTTTTCCTTTTACATAAATTGCCTTGTGGCACCAATGGCATCGGCTCGGGTTTACTTCACTTTTGATTTGTTTTGCAAAAATGAAAATGTGCATTTTGGCTCGTTTGACGTTGGTTCTGGTGGTGTTGGTGGACGTCGTGGAGTTGTGGACCTAAACGAGAGCAATTCAGCTCCAATGCTTTGGCTGCTTGATCTGCATTTGAAGGTCTGAGAAAGCCATATTTTTTGAAGCGAGGATCAACGAGAAATTAATTTACTTACAATTTGTTCGCACCGAGCGCAGAGTTGTTAGTGAAAACATCGATGGTGGTCACGAACCATCGATGGTTTCGATGTTTTGAAAACATCGATGTTTTACTCGATGTTTCTGCACCTCTAGTATGCTGGCCAGTATGTGGGGCTACCAGGGAATTGCATTATATAATTGCCTTCCGTTGGGAGTCACAAGTCGTGATCCCCAGTCCATATGTTTGATATTATAGTCTCATGCTGCTACGAATAGATCTCCAAGCAAGATGTAGAAATCCATGAATTGTACTTCCTGACTGCACTATGATAGACGTGGCCCGCAAGTATTTTGGTAAAATTGGTGTTTGATGCGTTTCCGCGTTTGATGCCGGTTCAACCGTTGGCTTTACCGTGTGGATGACCTGTGCAGTAAAAGGTGAAGCCTCTTATTTGAAAGTTGTATTTGCTTGTGAGTTGCGTCTCTACCAGTAACATACTGCCGATGTTCATTCAGGAACTGTGCCAGGAAACGCCGTTGGCGTGCCACATGGTTATTCGTAGATTTGCCATCAATTATTAATTCTTTGGTGCAATAAGTATTGCAGGTTATTATTGGAATGCACTTAATTTTTCTTCAAGACTCTGCTTTCTGGGTCTAGCTCTAGCTTGAAGAGTGGTTGCGGCTTTTTGTTCTTGTTAATGATGTTACTAACGTTCTTTGCATTTGTAGTTAAGTCGGGCTCGATTTCTTTTAGTATAACTTGCGAGCCCTTGCTGGTTTTTAGTTGGTACGTGTAGTAGTTTTTCTTAACTTCCTCCAGGTATTTGGACACAGCTCGGAAAGGTTCTTCGGATTTGGTCTGAAGTTTGGTTTCGTGAATATTCCCTTCCTCGACCAGCGCTTCAATTTTGTTGACACGGGCGTTTGAGCTTTTATACTTCTTCTCTATGTAAATTGATGGGGGCTGTGGCTGCGGTTGGGTGTCTTAACTCAGTTCTGAGTGAATTTAAGCTAGGTGGGAAAATCTGTTGTTGTTGGATCTCCCGGGTAATTCGATGTCTGTTTGGACAGGGTTTACTTTGGACTTTTTACTCACCGCGGTGACTTTTAAGCTAGGTGAAAAATCTGTTGTTGTTGGATCTCCCGGGTAATTCGATGTCTGTTTGGACAGGGTTTACTTTAATGCATTTTGCTGATGCGCCAAGGGTCGAATCTGATGGTCGGTGGTTTTGCACTGAGAACTCAACGGCGTAGGAGAAGGAGTAAGATTAAGTAGAGAGGGTGAGCAAGACCGCGCTCTTTGGGTCTCGACTGTCAGTAGAGCGTTGTTATTCGCTTATTTTGTTTTTATATGTACATCCACATTCTTCAAGTTTTCTCGGAGCTCGCGCTCACTTCGGCTGCACTTTCTACTGGATCTGAAAGACGGATATTGATAAATCCCCCTGGAAAAAAATAGTAGGCAGTTCGCGGCGTTTACAGCACCCGGCTAATTCCAATTGAATGTAATGCCCTTCGGGCTACACTCAGCGTCGGCCACGTTCTAAAGGTACCTTGATCAGGTAATTTGCCAGTAAATGTCAATATACGCGTTTGCTTTACAAGATGACAACCTTGTAGTCCCATGAACGCTGAAAGACCACGTATATTACTTGAAAGAAGTATTTACACGTCTCGAGGGAGCCAACTTGAGAACAATTCCCGAAAAGTATTTATTGAATGTCTTCGTATATTTATACCCTTGCAGAGGGTATTATAATTTCAGTCAAAAGTTTGCAACGTAGAGAAGGAGACATTTCCGACCCTATAAAGTATATATATTCTTCATCAGCATCACCAGGAGAGTCGATCTAGCCATGTCCGTCTGTCCGCCCGTCTGTCCGTCCGTCCGTTTCTACGCAAACTAGTCCCTCAGTTTTAAAGCTATCTGCTTGAAACTTTCCCAAAACTTGTCTTTCTATTGTAGGTAGTATATAAGTCAAAAAGAGCCGGATCGGGCGACTATATCCTATAGCTGCCATATAACTAAACGATAGGAAATGCCATAACATTGGTTTGTAAAGTTAGGAAGTTGGGATTTTCTATGGGTTTTTTATTTGGCCAATCAACTCGGCTTACCAAATTTCCTAAGGATCGGCCTACTATATCCTATAGCTTCCATATAACTATAGGAAATACCATAACTTTGGTGTTTTTAAAGTTAGGAAGTTGGAATTTTCTATGGGTTTTATATTTGGCCAATCAATCCGACCTACCAAATTTTATAATTGGCCGACTATATCCTATAGCTGCCATATAACTGAACGATTGAAAATGTCATAACTTTGGTGTTTTTAAAGTTAGGAAGTTGGGATTTTTATGAGTATTAAGAATGCATCATATGAATAATTTTGGAGAATATTATTTACAGAATATTCTGCAAGGGTATATCAACTTCGGCTCCGCCCGAAGTTAGCTTTCCTTTCTTGTTTGTTTTGAATTTGACTTAGGCTGCGCGCTGCTAACCCAGCAAAGTCCAGCGGCAGACCAGCAGAAAAGACGACTTATATTAAATTCATAATTGGGTAGGGAAAGAAAGAGTAGAGGTGCATGCACAGAGTAGAGGTGCTGACTAGGCTTTTGTTATTTCTAATCATAAAAGATCTATGTATGTATTATTTATAGCCATGAATAAAAAAATCTATCATATATCCTTTCGCATTATTCACTTTTTATTCATTATATCTGGTTTTGTTTTAAATCCAGAAGGCGTTTGTCTATTAAAAACATAACCACTTACACAACCGCAGGATTCCTATCACCCAACTTAAGAGCTGAATGTAGAACAGAAGAGGATATAAAAAATCCGAAAAGTCTGTAAAACGAATTCGCTGCTTTCGTACTTTCAACGTATGAAAAACTATCCGAGTACAATTTAGTCAGCATACTAAGTAAACCTGTTGTATTCTGATAGGAAAGAAGAAATGAGGAGGCTAGTTTTTTGGGGCAGAAAAGGATGTGGAGGGTGCTAGGGATAGTTCTTGAAAGGTATTTACCATTTCCCATGAACGATTTTTTTTTCTCAGCTTCGTACTCTTTTACAAATATGACCAGAAACTCCAAGGAACACACAACCTTCAAGTAAACAACTTGGACTCTAATACGGATATAAGCCGTAATATGTATTTATTAAAGAGAGGTCAGGGGCGAGCAGTGAAACAGAAACATGTTACCGTTATAAACGCAAGTTACCGTTAGATCTTTTTTGGTACTCCAGATTCCTAAAATGCCAGTTAAGATGCGGGCACGGATGTACGCTTGGCTACGAAGATACGACGATATGACAGCTACGAAGCTTCGAACTTATCGGGGCTGGCGGTAAAGCTTACAAATTTCCTAAAATGAAGAAAAAAATGTAGAAATGATTAAAAAACGACGTTTCTTTATACAATGCGACGCTAGCCAAAGCGGAATTGGAGCTGTGTTATTTCGACCCTTTGTAAAACTGATCTTGTTCACGGTCATCAGAATCCATTCTCAGTGGGCTTAATGGGTTGGTAAGATAGTCTCTGGCTTTTAATGTTTACGATCTTAAAACTGAAGGGTAAAGTAGAGCTTGTTTCAAAAGATCGACATTGGGTTTTTACCAATATCACATCGTAAGTAAAATTGTCCGAGCCAAAGTCAAATTTAAAACAAAATAACACGGTTTTATTGTTCTTTCACCATAGGAAAATACAAATTTGGTATCTTTCGGTTTTTTGTTAAAGAAAAGTATTTTGTTGACTATGGATGGTTTTAGAGAATATCTGGGATCAGACACCAGTTGTTGCTATGCTGAACATCCTTTTTGAGTCGCAAGACGTTATAGGCACAAACAGATATTTCTTTGCCAGAAATTTTAAATCACCTTCGTCGGTGTTCTAAAAATAAGGGCTTTTAGAGAGAAAAATTTTCGGGTGAGCGGATAAGACAAAGGAAGCTACTGACCTACTTGAATATATGGGAAATTTAAATCATTTTTGGAACGGGCCAATTCGGACCATCTTATAAAGTTTTTTTTTTATTGTCTCTACCTTTCTTCATTAAATGCGACTACCTTATCTTGCATAAAGGTGTTTTCATATGTAGCTTATTATAGATATTTTGGCTTAATAAACGTAATAAGAAAAGTATTTTCTTAAACCGAATTTTTTATACCCTTGCAGAGGGTATTATAATTTTGGTCAAAAGTGTGCAACGCAGTGAAGGAGACATCTCCGACCCTATAAAGTATATATATTCTTGATCAGGATCACCTCCTGAGTTGATATAGCCATGTCCGTCTGTCCGTCTGTCCGTCTGTCCGTCTGTCCGTCTGTCCGTCTGTCCGTCTGTCCGTCTGTCTGTCCGTCTGTCTGTCCGTCTGTCTGTTTCTACGCGAACTAGTCTCTCAGTTTTAAAGATATCGAATTGAAACTTTGCACACACCCTTCTTTCCTTTGCACGCAGTATATATGTCGGAACGGCCGGGATCGGCCGACTATATCCTATAGCTGCCATATAACTGAACGATAGGAAACGCCATAACTCTGGTGTTTGTAAAGTTAGGAAGTTGGGATTTTCTATGGCTTTTTTATTTGGCCAATCAATTTGACCTGCCGAATTTCATAAGGATCGGCCGACTATATCTTATAGCTGCCATATAACTGAACGATCGGAAATACCATAACTTTGGTGTTTGTAAAGTTAGGAAGGTGGGATTTCCTATGGGTTTAATATTTGGCCAATCAATCGGACCTACCAAATTTCATAAGGATCGGCCGACTATATCTTATAGCTGCCATATAACTGATTGATCGGAAATGTCATTACTTTGGTGTTTGTAAAGTTAGGAAGTTGGGATTTTCTACGGGTTGTATTTTTGGCCAATCAATCCGACGTTCCCAATTTCATATGGATCGGTCGACTATATCCTATAGCTGCGATATAACTGAACGATCGGAAATGCCATAACTTTGGTGTTTTTAAAGTTAGGAAGTTGGGATTTTTTATGTGTTCTATATTTGGCCAATCAATCTGACCTACCAAATTTTAAAAGGATCGGTCGACTATATTCTATAGCTGCCATATAACTGAACGATCGGAAATGCCATAACATTGGTGTTTTTAAAGTTAGGAAATTAGGATTTTGTATTGGTTTTTATACCCTTGCAGAGGGTATTATAATTTTGGTCAAAAGTGTGCAACGCAGTGAAGGAGACATCTCCGACCCTATAAAGTATATATATTCTTGATCAGGATCACCTCCTGAGTTGATATAGCCATGTCCGTCTGTCCGTCTGTCCGTCTGTCCGTCTGTCTGTCCGTCTGTCTGTCCGTCTGTCTGTCCGTCTGTCTGTTTCTACGCGAACTAGTCTCTCAGTTTTAAAGATATCGAATTGAAACTTTGCACACACCCTTCTTTCCTTTGCACGCAGTATATATGTCGGAACGGTCCGGATCGGCCGACTATATCCTATAGCTGCCATATAACTGATTGATCGGAAATACCATAACTTTGGTGTTTGTAAAGTTAGGAAGGTGGGATTTCCTATGGGTTTAATATTTGGCCAATCAATCGGACCTACCAAATTTCATAAGGATCGGCCGACTATATCTTATAGCTGCCATATAACTGATTGATCGGAAATGTCATTATTTTGGTGTTTGTAAAGTTAGGAAGTTGGGATTTTCTACGGGTTGTATTTTTGGCCAATCAATCCGACGTTCCCAATTTCATATGGAGCGGTCGACTATATCCTATAGCTGCGATATAACTGAACGATCGGAAATGCCATAACTTTGGTGTTTTTAAAGTTAGGAAGTTGGGATTTTTTTATGTGTTCTATATTTGGCCAATCAATCTGACCTACCAAATTTTAAAAGGATCGGTCGACTATATTCTATAGCTGCCATATAACTGAACGATCGGAAATGCCATAACATTGGTGTTTTTAAAGTTAGGAAATTAGGATTTTGTATTGGTTTTTATACCCTTGCAGAGGGTATTATAATTTTGGTCAAAAGTGTGCAACGCAGTGAAGGAGACATCTCCGACCCTATAAAGTATATATATTCTTGATCAGGATCACCTCCTGAGTTGATATAGCCATGTCCGTCTGTCCGTCTGTCCGTCTGTCCGTCTGTCTGTCCGTCTGTCTGTCCGTCTGTCTGTCCGTCTGTCTGTTTCTACGCGAACTAGTCTCTCAGTTTTAAAGATATCGAATTGAAACTTTGCACACACCCTTCTTTCCTTTGCACGCAGTATATAAGTCGGAACGGCCGGGATCGGCCGACTATATCCTATAGCTGCCATATAACTGAACGATAGGAAATGCCATAACTCTGCTGTTTGTAAAGTTAGGAAGTTGGGATTTTCTATGGCTTATTTATTTGGCCAATAAATTCGACCTACCAAATTTCATAAGGATCGGCCGACTATATCCTATAGCTCCCATATAACTATAGGAAATAGCATAACTTTGGTGTTTTTAGAGTTAGGAAGTTGGGATTTTCTATGGGTTTTATATTTGGCCAATCAATCCGACCTACCAAATTTTATAGGGATCGGCCGACTATATCCTATAGCTGCCATATAACTGAACGATTGAAATTGCCATAACTTTGTTGTTTTTAAAGTTAGGAAGTTGGGATTTTTATTAGTATTAAGAATGCATCATATGAATAATTTTGGAGAATATTATTTACAAAATATTCTGCAAGGGTATATCAACTTCGGCTCCGCCCGAAGTTAGCTTTCTTTTCTTGTTTTATAGGTAATATTTGTTATATTTGCTATTGTTTTTATATTCCATATAAAAATAAAAAAACTGTATTGAAGACTCGAGTTTGCCAAGTGAAACGTCTATTTATAAAGTTAACTCATTTATCGATGTAAAACTAGTGCTAGTGTGCTTGAGCTAAAAAACAACGAGACTACTAATATTACCAACTAAGATATGAAATGATTTATTTTTACACAAAGCTACATACATATATATGTCAGAAGACGCCTTCTCTCAGTTCGTTGACCGAGCTTGAACTATAACCCCTTGCAGACCCCGGTAACTTCAAAAATGCGTTAATAAGAGGTGACGTTTGAAGTAATACATCAAATTTCGACAGTGTCAAATGCAAGCAGAGTAGAAAAATAAGTTCAAAAGTTGTTGTTTGATGTACATATGTACAATGTACGTACGTACATATGTACATACATACGTACATACATAGCTTAGGCTCCCACAGGCTACACAATACGGTTAATAAAATTGCATGTACTTTTTTAACAATGGGTGCGCAGTGGGCCTCTCTCTTTGTAAAGCTTTTTCTCTTGACCTCCCAAAAACTG
Source organism: Drosophila fuyamai (assembly GCA_018153365.1). Classification (NCBI taxonomy): domain Eukaryota; kingdom Metazoa; phylum Arthropoda; class Insecta; order Diptera; family Drosophilidae; genus Drosophila; species Drosophila fuyamai. Next base: position 115,266 of record JAECXW010000236.1, on the reverse strand, counting down.
TAGTCGAGACTGCAGTAAATAAACCAGTTTCTTTGCACCACTCTTGGCTTTTACCGGATCTCGCAACTGTTCTCTCTATCTCGGCGCTCTCTCGTCCATTTCTAAGACACTTTTATAGCTCAGCTTTGCTCGGCAGTCTCTTTCTGATTGTTGCCATTAACTTTACCATCGGAGATCGCGCGCTCTTGGCCAGTTAACCATTGTATATGTGGCCTTTTCTTGTAGATATTGGGTCTTTACGAATGGTATGTATGTACATGCATATGTACATATATACTCCCACAAATGCTTGCTTATTTAACAAAAGATCACACCGGTAATAAGACTTTTTGAGTTATACATAAAATATTGAAGGTGTCGCAAGCAGAAAAATTGTTTCTTGCAAATAATACAGTACAAATTAATATATGCATACGTATGTATATATGTATATGTATACATATTAACGTGCTGAAGAAAAATTAATTATGAGATTGTGTAGCTATGTACATGTATCTCGCTTAACCAGCGTTAAAACCTCTTTCTACTGCATACATTTTTTCTCTACCAATTCGCGTGGATTATTAATTTCAACCGACCATTGGAAATTTTTTTAAATTATACGCAAGTTTAAACGCTAAACAAGTGAGTACAGATTGATATCGGTAAATTTTTTTGTTTACATATTTTCCTATAAAACTAACATAATGAAGAGTCAAATGCAGGAATTCAAATATAATAAACATATTTTTTGCTGAAAAGCTATCAGCGGCTTAATTTATTTAGAAAGAAGTGTATTATTTTATGTCTCAATTTCAGTGATTACTTTTTTTGTACACTTACAAAAACAGCTTTTTCTAGCTTTTACCTATAGCGAGAAAGAAATCTAACTTCGCCAAGCAAAATTTGAGATACACTTTCAGATAGAACAAAAAGCAACGACCGAAAAAAAACTTGTAAAAACTTTACATACATACATTGTACAACAGGGGTAGTCAAAACTATTTACACAATAAATAATTAATTATAAATTTCAAATAATTTTCAATTTTATAGTGGTTGCTGAATACCAAATTCCACGGAATACATACATATGTAGTTGCTCTCGCGCAATTTGATCAATGCAGAAGCAAGCCGAAAACAAGTGCATAAGATAACGGTTTATATGACAAAGTAAGAAGCAAATGAAAATATGCCTATTAGTTGTCAAAAGTATTTACACACGTTTTATTCTCGTCAAAAGTATTTACACATCAAGTTTTTACAACTTAAGTCAATTTTTACAAAAAAAAAAATGTATAAAAAATTAAATAAATATGTATATATTTGGAATCAATAACTGGCTTAAATTCAGTTAATTAACTTTTGTAAAAATTTAAGCGTTAATTTCGACCAAATTTCGGTTTTTTTATGAACAGTATAATCGCGCTATTGGTGCTTGTCAATAGACCTTTGCCGTTTTATGAAAGCGCAAACATTTTCAATGACATTAATGTCAGGACTTTGCGGAGAGCATAGAAGAACAGTCTGATCCAAGTTTTGGTAGGCAACCAGTCTTTGTGACATGGAGCATTGTCATGTTGCAGGTTCTAGTCGTTGGTTGGAAAAGTCTATTTCCTGATGCCAAAAAATATTTAATATTTATATTTAAAATATTTACATATCCTGACTGCTTTAAAGTGCCTTTATTGGTTGGTAGCCATTCACCAAATCCAAAGTAGCTCAGACATCCCAAAACATTACTGAGCCACATCCAAATCTGTTAAGTGGCTGCATAGCTTTCTTCTTTTGCAGTTGATGCAGATGCATATATTGTTTTCCAAACGAACCTCGGAATTAAAAAGAAGCCTTATCTGTCCATAAAAAATTGTGCCAAAACTCTATTGGCTTTTTACACCCTTGCCAAGGGTATTATAATTTCAGTAAAAAGTTTGCACACAGTGACATTTCCGACCCTATAAAGTATATATATTCTTGATCAGCATCACCAGGAGAGGCGATCTAGCCATGTCCGTCTGTCTGTCCGTTTCTACGCAAACTAGTCAGTTTTAAAGCAGCCTTTAACAATTTTTCCTACGGAAGATATAGGATATAGACGTCCGATCGGGGCGGTTTTCTGCGTACACATGTTTTAGGACGCCTGTGAAAGTTTCCGATCGCTAGCTTTTAAACTGAGCTCGCAAATGGTATTGAAACAGACTGGCAGACGGACAGACGGGCAGACGGACGGACGGACGGACGGACAGACCGACAGACGGACATGGCTATATCGACTCCCTTATTGATCCTGATCAAGAATATATATTTTTTATAGGGTCGGAAACGTCTCCTTCACTGCGTTACAAACGTCTGACCAAAATTATAATACCCTCTGCAAGGGTATACAAATTATAACTTTGTTGGTTTTAATTATTTTTTTTGTTCTTTGGGATTTGGTTTTATTTAAATATTATTGAATTACGGATTTAATTAAATTAAAATCGGACAACAATATAATATATAGCTGCCATAAAAATGATGGCAAAATGTAGCGCAAAATCGACATAGCTTTTTTGTTTTTAGTAATATAGGCACGTAAATCGAAATGAGTTCGATTTGTAATAACGGAAGGGTATATAAACTTCGGCTTGTTACAAATCTACTACATTTCGATTGCTATGTCTATATTACTAAAAACAATGCAGCTATGTCTTCTTCGTTTTTAGTAATATTGGCGTAGGAATCGAAAAGTAGTCGATTTGTAATAACTGCAAGGGTATATAAACTTCGGCTTACCGAAGTTTGCTTCCTTTCTTGTTATACCCTTGCAGAGGGTATTATAATTTTGGTCAAAAGTGTGCAACGCAGTGAAGGAGACATCTCCGACCCTATAAAGTATATATATTCTTGATCAGGATCACCTCCTGAGTTGATATAGCCATGTCCGTCTGTCCGTCTGTCCGTCTGTCCGTCTGTCCGTCTGTCCGTCTGTCTGTCCGTCTGTCTGTCCGTCTGTCTGTTTCTACGCGAACTAGTCTCTCAGTTTTAAAGCTATCGAATTGAAACTTTGCACACACCCTTCTTTCCTTTGCACGCAGTATATAAGTCGGAACGGCCGGGATCGGCCGACTATATCCTATAGCTGCCATATAACTGAACGATAGGAAATGCCATAACTCTGCTGTTTGTAAAGTTAGGAAGTTGGGATTTTCTATGGCTTCTTTATTTGGCCAATCAATTCGACCTACCAAATTTCATAAGGATCGGCCGACTATATCCTATAGCTCCCATATAACGATAGGAAATAGCATAACTTTGGTGTTTTTAGAGTTAGGAAGTTGGGATTTTCTATGGGTTTTATATTTGGCCAATTAATCCGACCTACCAAATTTTATAGGGATCGGCCGACTATATCCTATAGCTGCCATATAACTGAACGATTGAAAATGCCATAACTTTGGTGTTTTTAAAGTTAGGAAGTTGGGATTTTTTATGAGTGTTAAGAATGCATCATATGAATAATTTTGGAGAATATTATTTACAGAATATTCTGCAAGGGTATATCAACTTCGGCTCCGCCCGAAGTTAGCTTTCCTTTCTTGTTTTTGATTAAATTTCATATCGTATAAAATCTAAAAAACAATTTGGATTACATTAAAATCAAACATAACTTTTAACAAGTTTTATTAAAGCAAAGTCTAACATAAGAGCTTTTTAACATGTTTTTTTTAATAAGGGATAGATCAGACAATTTTTTATTAAAACAAAAAAGAAAAGCTTACTTCTGGCGGAGCCGAAGTTGAAATACCCTTGCAGAATATTCTGTAAATTATATTCTCCAAAATTAGTCATATGATGCATTCTTAACACTCATAAAAATCCCAACTTTCTAACTTTAAAAACACCAAAGTTATGGCCATTCCAATTGTTCAGTTATATGGCAGCTATAGAATATAGTCGGCCGATCCTTATGAAATTTGGTAGGTCGGATTTATTGGCCAAATATAAAACCCATAGAAAATCTCAATTTCCAAACTTAAAAAACACCAAAGTTATGGCATTTCCGATCAATCAGTTATATGGCAGCTATATGATATAGTCGGTCGATCCCGGCCGTTCCGACTTATATACTGCGTGCAAAGGAAAGAAGAGTGTGTGCAAAGTTTCAATTCGATATCTTTAAAACTGAGAGACTAGTTCGCGTAGAAACAGACAGACGGACATGTTTATATCAACTCAGGAGGTGATCCTGATCAAGAATATATACATATACTTTATAGGGTCGGAGATGACTCCTTCACTGCGTTGCACACTTTTGACCAAAATTATAATACCCTCTGCAAGGGTATAAAAAGGTCTGATATAAGAGTTATTTTTGATTTTACTCAATGTGTCAAAAATAAGAATCATTTGGAACTTGTATTTATAAAAAAAAAATTTGGTTTACCTGCGTCTTAAGAGTTTTAAATTCGTTGAAGTAAGAACGGAATGGCTTGTGCCATTAACCATACATATGTATATACTGATCATTTCATACAACGCAAATGGACACAAAAATCTTTTAACGACAGGCCCCCGGGCTAGTAGCGGCAAGCCCCGGACACTTCGTTGCTTATAGGATGTAAAACCCATAGATAATCCAAACTTCCTAACTTTACAAACACCAAATAAATGGCATTACTGATTAATCAGTTATATGGCGGCCATAGAATATAGTCTGCCGATCCCGGCCGTTCCGACGTAAATACTGCGTGCAAAGGAACGAAGGGTGTGTGCAAAGTTTCTATTCGATATCTTTAAAACTGAGAGACAAGTTCGCGTAGAAACAGACAGACGGACATGCTTATATCAACTCAGGAGGTGATCCTGATCAAGAATATATATACTTTATAGGGTCGGAGATGTCTCCTTTACTGCGTTTCACACTTTTGACCAAAATTATAATACCCTCTGCAGGGGTATAAAAATCCAAAATAAATCGGACCTTACTATTTTACTAATATAATCAAAAATAGAAATAGTGATCTAAGGTCACGCGAATTGTATAGGTTTAGCTCTTAGGTAGTTCGAAAGCTAAACTGGTGCAAGGGGATCAAAAAGTTCTTTTCAAGGTGTGTTTTTAGTTTTATCAGACCACTGGAAATTATTCCAATTATGGTAGTCTAGGTGTCGCTTTGCAAAAACAGGACTTTTATCAATATTTATTTTTGCTTGGAAGTGTAACTTTCCTATCTGAATGTGCTTTTAAACCTCTTTCAATCAGCCTGTTCCTAATTGTAAGAGTGGAAACTGAAGTCTGCAACATGTTTTTGAGTTCATTCGATGTAAGAAATGGTTTCGTCTCTGATGTCCGAATCAACAAATTGTCAAACTCTTTCCATTTCTCTTCTCCTTTGTCTCTATAAAATTAATCGCAGAAAACACTTTTTTCTTTGAGCAATTCATGAATTTAGATATTTCGTTCATTGTTTTGCACCCATGCTGTACATAAAAGTTGAAGTTGAATTCGGATTTTGTCCAAATTTTTAATTTTGTGCTACATTTTTCTTAAAGTATTAACACTAAAATTGTAATTTCAAAATACTCAATCGCGTTTCTATTTTTGAGCTTTCACATTGACATTTTTTGGCAGGAATCTGTGAAGTAATCGGTTTTGTTGTATGGTCAATAAAAATTTCAGTTTTTTTCCTGTATATAGTTTTAAGTTGCTGTAGAATACTCCCTTAATCAGGAAGTCCGACTGCCGCGAAAACCAGATTTCATTTTGTAAGCCAGTTTAATCATTTTCAGTTTCTAATCATTAACAGATTGTGCTTTCTGGAAAATAAATTTTAAACTATTCACCAAAGTTAAACTAACTTATTTTATATTCAGAATATTTTAAAACGATTTTTGATAAAAATTTTGTATGAGTGGACGCAATTTATTGTATCGACGAATTCTTTGGTTTGAATCTAAACAAAGTTTTAACTATGGACCGAAAACATCTGTTACTGTTACTGTTTAAAAGATAAAATGAAAATAACAAATAAAATAAGAAGGAGCGCTTTGGTCGATTACAAGATAACCAAAACATTTTTTTAATTTAAATTAAATTTGCATTTAACAACTTAACTTGCTTTTCTATTAGAGCAGCAATCAGTAATGTTGCGGTTATAGATCACGTCAGGTCCTTAAAACTTTGTTGCCAAATAACTTCACAAATAATTCCTTATTTAAAAGATGTGGGTGTCCGAATTTCAATAAATACATACCATGCAAGAAAGTTTCTTAACCATTTCTATACAAAATTTCAATAACTGTGTTTAAGGTTTCGTCGTTTATACGTTGATAGAGAAAGGCTGGCATGGCTAGATCAACTCGTCTTTTGATCCTGATAAAGAATATATTTATGTTTACTAACAGGTCAGAAACGTTTTTTCTACCTGTTTTTATACTTTTCAGCTACCTTTATCCTTTACTACGATTGTTGGGTACGGAAATTCTTTAAAAAATTCTTTATGACTCCTGCCGTAGCAGCCACTAGCAGCAACCAAGACCATTAAACTTCACTAGATTCATCCTAATCACCACATAGTTCTTCATCACGCTGCATCCTTATTTTCGCAATCCGTAGTTGCTGAGGAAAGGCTTGGTCCTCCGGTCCACCTTTCGCCATTTTCACATCGACGAGTGCCTTAGAAACTGGACCAAGTTCTTCTCGGCCCAAATTTTTATTGAGTTTTCCGAACAGAAGCCAAGGAGTTATCTTGTTAAAATCCTTGCGAGGCATACGAATATATTTTTCATTTCTGCACAACTCAGGGTCTGAAAATGCGAGTCTAGCTTAGCAGAATTGAAATTCATGTTTTGTTTGTATGTACATACCCGTCCCTTATTGTCCTCTTACAGCTCCAGCAGGGTATTTATATGAAAATTGTATGTGTCCATTAAGCCGCATCAAGCGCAAAACTTTTCACTTCTCTATGGCCATATTTCCTGATTTTAAATCGGACTTGCAGCTGCCGCAGTCCAGGCCCGGGTAGCAGTTTTGCCTGGTGCGCAAAGAAATTGTTTAAAAAGTGAAAAATATTTAATGTTGCTAAAAATCTATTGATATCATAATAAATTTACATACACATTAAGCTGCGGATTTTATTTGCCTAATGGACTTACCCTAGGGGAGAAAAACCATTGGTAATCCGTTAATCTCGTCCAATATTTACCTGTTTGTTGTTTACCTTTTGATACCTGTAGAGATGGTCCAGTTAGAATTAGTGTGTGAGACGTCGATTTCTATCGATTCTAGTGTTGGGAACTATTGGTACAGTGTGTGTAGGTGTGCTATCGATAGCTATCGATTTTTTTGTTGCGAGCTTGTCCCTTTGGGATTTCGACCCCATGAGCTGTTGTTCGTGAAAAATACTTACTAATTAGACATTAATATTTAATTTTTATTTTCCATTATTAAGAATTTTTCAATGGGGGGCCGTTTAACCATCCATTTTATTACGCAGTGAATTTAATTTAAACCCAATTTTGACATAACTGAGTTATGTCTAAAATATCCTATCTATCACTCATTGACTTCAAATTATTTCTGATTTTAAACTGGCCCGGCAGCGAGAAATTTTTAAAAAATTTTGATGTTAAGAAAAATTGAGAAAGAAAAATATAAATCAAAAAGTCAACTTTTGTTCTGTGACTAAACTCATTTAGCTTCTGATGTATAATTCAAATAAGAATCAAAAAAGGGCCAGTATCCCGGGCCCGATAATATATTTTTGGGTTGTGGCAATTTCAACTCTATTGAAACTTGGTTGAAAAAAAATTCTGCAGCTCCTTGAAAAAATCAAAGACGTCTAGTAGTTAGGTTACATTTTTCTATACACATTATCAATTAAAGTTGTTGTTGAATGAGTGTTATTTGCGTAAATTACAAAAAAAATAATCAAATCACAAGTTTAATTAAGTAGTTTACGTTAGGCCAGATAATTATAGGCATTAATTTGATAACCGGCTATCGACGACTTGTGAGTCCAGGGCTGGATAACTGAGTCCAATTAAGGAACTGGTTCCTTAATGACTCGTAAATGAACTTAGGTTTAAATCCGAAAATGTTGAGTGGTTTTTGTGAAGAGAGAAGTAGAAAATTTGAACAGCAAAGGAAATTAAAGTGCGAAATTCAGTGGTCGTAGACGGTTCTGTTAAATTTGTATCCAGATATTCAATTTTTATTACATAATTCAAGTTCCGACACAGTGAGCGGTAGAAGTAGAAACGGTTGAAGTGAGTGAATTTAAAATTTAAAATATTTTAAGGATATTCCGGAGGGAATAAGCCTGGATCAGGAGTAGAGAATTCGTGGAGAAGTAGAAGAAGACAAGCCACCAGGAAGAGGACAAATTTTCCCTTTCCTCGGTGGCCACAGGTTTTTATTAGCTATTATATATCTTCCTATCTATCTCCCTATAAAAGAAAACCTAACCGTTGCGAAAAACTGCGAGAAGCCAAAACTGAAAATTATTATCTATGTAACCCGCCCCAGTAAAATTATTAAGATTTATGTCCAAGTATTTTAAATTACCCATTATTATTTATTATTATTTATTTAATTATTTAATCTCTTTACGCATGTTTCCTGTAAAAGTCCTTCGATACCGTATGTAGGCTTAATATATGTATTTTGAAATACAATGAATTCGTTTGAGTAGAGAGTCATATTGGAGGATGAGATGAAATAGGCGATTTGATCCGACCCACAACACAGAATTGGGAGTTGTGTCCACGGGCTGATTTAGGATCCGCTCATGGTTGAGAGGCACTCCAAGGACTACTATTATAGATAGTATAAACAATAGTGTTTCCCAAGTTTAAAATTGTTTTTTTGTTATTCCTGCTGTGGTAATACATATTTGGTTGTTCTCCTCCTTGGGACCTCAACAAGAGCAGGACATGACATAAGTGGACGGAAAGAAGCTAAATATGTCGTGTGGGAAAACTGCACAAATAAACTGGCAATTGCCTGATAATGAAATGATAGCGATGTTGAATAAGAGGCGGACCTAAGCTAGGTGTTAACAAAGCTGTTTTTTTAGTTCTTGTGAAAACGGAGTCAAATAGCTTTTATAAAACCAGGTGTAAAGCCAGGTAAAATTAATTTGAGTTCTTTGGGAAAACGCTTTAAACAACAATATTTTTTGTCGGAGTCAAATAGCTTTTATAAAACCAGGTGTAAAGCCAGGTAAAATTAATTTGAGTCCTTTAGGGGGAGACTGCATTAAAGGCACAACAAATAAATTTTTTTTGCATAAATGACTACACAAACTATTCTAGAATGTGTCCCTACAATTTCAGAGCAAATTCAAAATATTTTTTTAAGTTACAGGAGGAATAGTGAGCAAGCGTTACGATTTATATATGTATGTATATACGATTTTTATACCCGTTACTCGTAGAGTAAAAGGGTATATTGTATTCGTGCAAAAGTATGTAACAGGTAGAAGGAAGCGTTTCCGACCCTATAAAGCCGAGTCGATCTAGCCATGTCCGTCTGTCCGTCTGTCCGTCCGTATGAACGCTGAGATCTCGGAAACTATAAAAGCTAGAAGATTGGCATTTTGCATGCAGATTTTAGGAGTTCATACGCAGCGCAAGTTTGTTTCAAAAAGGTGCCACGCCCCCTTTAACGCCCACAATCGCTTATATACGATTTTATTTAAATATAAATTTAAATATTTCGGAAAAGTAAAAATGCAGTTTTATTGTGTTTATCAATACCTATCGAAATGTAGTAATTTTTCAAATCGGACCATTCGTTTAAAAGTTATGCGTGATCAAAGTTTCTATCTCCATCTCCCTCGCACTCCTTTTACCTGAGTAACGGGTATCTGATAGTCGGGGCACCCGACTATAGCGTTCTCTCTTGTTTATATACGAAAACTTGACGTGCAATTCTTTGGATTTTCATTTTTTCGATTTCTCCTAATTGGCGGGAAAGACAGGGAAAAACAAGAAAAGAATGCTAACTTCGGGGCGGAGCCGAAGTTGAAATACCCTTGCAGAATATTCTGTAAATTATATTCTCCAAAATTATTCATATGATGCATTCTTAACACTCATAAAAATCCCAACTTTTTAACTTTAAAAACACCAAAGTTATGGCAATTCCAATCGTTCAGTTATATGGCAGCTATAGAATATAGTCGGCCGATCCTTATGAAATTTGGTATTTCGGATTGATTGGCCAAAAATAGAAAATACTAACATCCTAACTTAACAAACACCAAAGTTATGGCTTATCCGATCAATCAGTTATATGGCAGCTATAGGATATAGTCGGCCGATCTTTATGAAATTCGGTGGATCAAATTGATTGGCCAAATTTAATACACATAGAAAATCCCAACTTCCTAACTTAACAAACACCAAAATTATGGCATTTCCGATCAATCAGTTATATGGCAGCTATAGAATATAGTCGGCCGATCCCGGCTGTTCCGACTTATATACTGCGTGCAAAGAAAAGAAGGGTGTGTGAAAAGTTTCAATTCGATATTATTTAAACTGAGAGACTAGTTCGCGTAGAAACAGACAGACGGACATGCTTATATCAACTCAGGAAGTGATCCTGATCAAGAATATATATACTTTATAGGGTCGGAGATGTCTCCTTCACTGAGTTGCACACTTTTGACCAAAATTATAATACACTCTGCAAGGGTATAAATATACGTCCTACCGAAAAGAGAAAAAATTAGTATACACTTGCAGAGGGTATTATAATTTTGGTCAAAAGTGTGCAACACAGTGAAGGAGACATCTCCAACCCTATAAAGTATATATATTCTTGATCAAGATCACCTCCTGAGCATGTCCGTCTGTCCGCCTGTCTGTTTCTAAGCAATAATAACTTTTGTGTTTTTAATGTTAGGAAGATTGGATTTTTTATGAGTATTAAGAATGCATCATATGAATAATTTTGGAGAATATAATTTACAGAGTATTCTGCAAGGGTATATCAACTTCGGCACCGCCCGAAGTTAGCTTTACATTCTTGTTTGTATTACATTATTATTAAATTAAATTCCCTTCTACTTGAACCTAAAAAACCTAAAAAAAATCTGAAATGATTAAAACAAAAGGTTTTTGTTATATTACATAAAATTTTAGAATTTTCCACTTTTTGTTGAATTTTTTTTTCGGTTTATCTAGAAGCTATAAAATAGAACATTTTTTGATTTTTTTTGTTCTGATGAAAATTGCTACCTGCATCTTTAACATATATACACAATACATAACTTTTCAACTGCTTAAACCATGACATTTTATTTAAAAAGCGACATAACTTGAGAATTGTAAAGTTCTAACAATCAGTTTTGAATATTTGACATTCTCAATACTCCTCCGATTCAAAGTGGGCAACCTGATTTCCAAAGGTCCAAATTTCTTGAAAAATTTTTGCTTCACAATAACAACAACAAAGATAATTGGAGCCATTTTTATAAATTTAAACGTTTACTTCCGCTTTTGGCACTTTTTAAAAAGTTGTGCACATATACTCGTCATTTTGAATTTGGTAACGACATGCATAATTCGAAGACTTGCGACGGCGACAATATTTTATTAGTTTTGTTAAAGTTCGGCAGTAATTAGCTTTAAAAATTACTCCTCAATGTTGTATTTTTTTTTTTTTTTTTTTTTTTTTTTTTTTTTTTTTTTTTTTTTTTTTTTTTTTTTTTTTTTTTTTTTTTTTTTTTTTTTTTTTTTTTTTTTTTTTTTTTTTTTTTTTTTTTTTTTTTTTTTTTTTTTTTTTTTTTTCTTTTTTTTTTTTATTTTGTATCCACTTTTCTCTGCACGTTAAATTTGTTTTAGCTGTGCTGGTCGTCTTTTATACAGGACAACATCAATTTTAGCATTCCCAACCTTCTTCAATGCCATAAATTAGGCTTTTCTAAGTATATTGTTACTGCATCTATATTACCTCAGCTCTGAAACCTGCATTATTTAAAATTTAAGAAAATCACACTCATAACAAAATTAACCCTAAATTTTAGAAATTCTTTATTTTTTTTTTCTGAAAAGAAGGAAATTGTTCTTAAATTGAGAAAGTGTTTCTCAAATGTAGAAATTGGCGCCATAAGCTGAAATCGCCATAAATCCAAGAAAAAAATTTTTTATTTTAGTAAAAATGGTACTTGTTTTTAGGAAATTTTTACTTCAAATGAAGAGCTCTGCCGTAAAAAATAATTTACTCTAAAATATAGAAACGACCAGAAATTTAAGCACCTAAATCTAAGCATCTAAGTTCAATTCCAACTGCCGTCGGGCCATACATTTTTATACCCTTGCAGATAGTATTATAATTACAATCAAACGTTTGAGACATTTCCGACTTTATAAAGTATATATATTCTTGGTCAGCATTACCACGAGAGTCGATCTAGGCATTTCCGTTTGTTCGTCCGTCCGTCCGTCCGTTTATACGCACACTAGTCCCTCAAAAGCTATCTGCTTGAAACTTTCCCAAAAGTTGTCTTTATATTGCATAGTGAAAATCGGAAAAAAATTCAACAAAATTATAGCTTTGTTGTTGTTTTTATACCCTTCCAGAGGGTATTATAATTTTGGTCAAAAGTGTGCAACGCAGTGAAGGAGACATCTCCGACCCTATAAAGTATATATTCTTGATCAGGATCACCTCCTGAGTTGATATAAGCATGTCCGTCTGTCCGTCTGTCCTTCTGTCCGTCTGTCTGTCTGTTTCTACGCGAACTAGTCTCTCAGTTTTAAAGATATCGAATTGAGACTTTGCACACACCCTTCTTTCCTTTGCACGCAGTATATAAGTCGGAACGGGCGTGATCGGCCAACTATAACTGAACGATAGGAAATACCATAACTTTGGTGTTTTTAAAGTTAGGAAGTTGGGATTTTTATGAGTATTACGAATGCATCATATGAATAATTTTGGAGAATATAATTTACAGAATATTCTGCAAGGGTATATCAACTTCGGCTCCGCCCGAAGTTAGCTTTCCTTTCTTGTTAGTTTTTTTTTCTTTAGATTTGGTAATATTTAAATATTATGCCACAAAATATTTATGGTAATATTTAAGTATTATGCCATAAAATAGCTGCCATTAAAACGATGGTAAAATGCAGCGCAAAATCGACATAGCTTAATGGTTTAATAGTAATATAGGCTTATAAATGGAAATGTAGTTGATTTGAAAAAACTGCTAGGGTATATAAACTTCGGCTTGCCCAAGTTTGCTTCCTTTCTTTTTTTTATATCGTTGCAGAGGGTATTATAATTTCAGTCAAAAGTTTGCAACGCAGTGAAGGAGTCATATGCGACCCTTAAAGAATATATATTCTTGATCAGCATCACCAGGAGAGTCGATATAGCCATGTCCGTCTGTCCGTCTGTTTTAATACTGTTTGCGAGCTCAGTTTAACAGCTAGCGATATGAAACTTTCACAGTCTTCTTAGAACATGTGTACGTATATCAAGTTTGAAAACCTCGATCGGATGTCTATATCCCATAGCTCCCATAGGAACAATCGGATATAACTTGCAAGAATGAAATATATTTCACGCAGTGTAAAAGCTATTGTCATTAATCTTTCTAAATCTTATTTTTGTATCCTATAGCTATAGGATATTTCGAGCAGTATATAGCTATATAGCAGTATATCGTAATTTTTTATGCATACCTTGATCAGGGTAAAAGCGCGTGCCGATCGGACGTCTATAACCTATGGCTCCCATAGGAACAATAGGGTGAAATCGGTTAAAATTTTATGATTTTCAGGATATTTCGCACAGTATATAAGCTATTGACATGAAATTTTCCAAATTGTATTTTTTATGCATACCTTGATCAAGGTAAAAGCGCGTGCTGATCGGACTTCTATATCTTATAGCTTCCGTAGGAATAATTGTTAAGGCTGCGAAAATATCTTTTTTTCTATTTTTATCTGATATTTTTGCAGTATTATAAAACATGAAACTGTGACATAAAACTATGCAAATCTAGGTTAATTATGTATACCTTATTTCTTTCGCTACTTTTTTAATTTTAGCAATTTCGGCAAAGTCTGCAAGGGTATTAAAACTTCGGTTTGCCGAATTTAGATTCCGTCCTCGTTAATTTATGCGATTAAATAAATTTGTTTTTAAACAAGTTTCAAAGGGACGATAGCTGCAAGTTTAACTGTTAAAATACTTCAAACCTCTTTAAGTTTTTTTTACATGCTTATAAATATTTAATATAAGAGTAAGTAACAATCACCAACATTTTTTATTATTTAAAAATTTTTTTTTTTAATTTTGTCAAATAAATCTAAACTGATCTCTTTAAATGCGAAGACCAAGAAAACAGCAAAAACATGGACCGGCATTTTACATTATTTAAATTCATGTCATATATGCATCCAATTCTTTTAGAATGATCATAATTCATGATATTTTTTAAAATTATAATAATTATTCATTTAGTAAATTTTTTTAAATATTAAATAAAATAATTATAAGTATAGATTAGAAAAATAATGTTATTTCAATTTTAAGGGTGTACAAAAGGCGTTGTGATTTTAATAGATTGTCCTCCCCCTCTCAGCAGATTCCGCTTACATATGGCGAGAGAGATTGAGTATTGTCTGCATTTGCTACGATTGGCAGTCGTAATACTTATGAAATGGTGCTAAACTATATGAACGAAAAGCTCCAAAAAAAGCAATGCTTTTGAAAAATCACAAATTTATCGCCGCTGTGTTTACACGCTGTGGTATTGTTCATGTGGGAGAGATGGCGTTTACATTATCCAGCAGCTTGAAGAGTTGCTCTGGCTACAGTACCCCTAATGCTGCTATAAATAGTTTATGTTTTTGTAGTTGGTATACCCTTGCAGAGGATATTTTTATTTCAATCATTTATATGTTCTTGATTAGCATGTTGGAGTTTATGTATTTGTTTATTAATTCGAACCTTGATATTATATGCGTTTCTGAAACATGGTTATATGAATGCTCTTGATAAAACCTTTATCTCTTGGATAGTGTCGATTAAAAATTCAGACAATTGTTTGCTTAAGAGGTTACACCACTGTAGAATTTTTAAAAATCCAATTTGTAGGCTTAAAAAATAATTTAATGCTATTTATGATGATATGACATGTCAAAACTTTGAACGCGTTTTTCTCGAAAACACGTTTTTGGAATTGGCATGCGGCATAACTCGAACAATTTTCAAAATTTTCACTTGATGTTTTGCCAATATCTTAAGAACGCAAATACGCAGAGAAACCCGTACGGATTTTCCGATAAATAAATTACGCTATTTTTAATCATCAAAAAAAGTTTAAGTACACTTCATACCTCAGTGTTTTTTGTTAAAAATATGTATTGAAACGTATCAAAACTAATGTTGGATTCAATAACTTATTCCAATATATCAAAAACTATGTCACTCCTTCGTAAACATTGAAAAATGGATAAAAATTCCATCAAAAAAGTTTACGTACACTTGTCATCTTTCTGTTTCTTTGGAACTTTCCCTTTTAAATCTAACGGTGATCGCGAATTCTTCCTTCTGATGTTTGCCTTTTTACGCATTTTAAGTTCATTTCATTTGATTTTGTTGGAGTAAGAGATCAAGATGGGTTGAGGAAGCAAAATTCCACTTGAAACGTGGAAAATAATTGTAAAACATTATTTGCAAGGAAAAGGAGCTCGTGCTTTTGGCAGGAAGCTTCAGAGGCCTCCATCCAGCGTGCAAACTATTATTAATTCCTAATTCTGGAACCCTCCAAGTTAAACCAAGATCAGGTCGTCCCAAAAAATTGATCGATAGGGATGAACGCCAAATCCTGGGCGCAATAAAGGCCAATCCTAAAAATTAAGCACCAAAAATACTGGAGAAAATATTTCGAAGCTCAGGCAAAACAGTTCACCCTCAAACTATACGCAATGTGCTCTACAAGGAGGGGTACAATGCAGAAACACCTCGTAGAAAGCCGTTGATTTCCTTGGTAAGCCGAAATAAAAAGCTGGATTTCGCATACAAATATGTAAACGAGCCGGAATCATTTTGGGACAACGTTATCTGGAGTGATACTATAAGTCAAAATGTATTATTTTTGTTTAAGAGGCTCCCAATAAATTCATGATTATTATTGATATTAAGATTTCCTTAGTTAAAAAACAAACCACAGCACTTTTGTTTTAGCTGAGATTATCCCGCTAAGATTACCCATTTGGTGGACATCATAACTGGTTGAGATGGTACTGAAAATTGCAAAGTACATTTTTCTGTTAGTGCATCTCAAAATCATATGCTAAATCGAAGAAATTGGAAAAAAAACGGAACAATTTTCAATTTTACGAAAAAAAAAGTATTTCCGACTCTTTTTTTCGCGAATACTCGTGGATGGAGTAAATAAGTTCAGCAAAAGAGCTGAGATTCCTTCGTTGAATGTGCCAGAAGAGATAAATGCGCCGCATATCGACTATTTTAAAACCAACAGAAATAAACTTTCCAAATTAACTAGTTAAAACTTTTATTATTGTTGTGGGTGAAACCATTAGAGCTGTGAATTTAATGCATTTCTCACAAACGATAAATTTACAACAGCCACATCCAAAATTGCCTTCGAAAAGTAACGGCCAACACAAGCTAAGCGCAACAGTTCAAGGACCGAAACTGTGCAGTTGTGTTTAAAGTGCATTTTAAATCCGATCGACTTGAACTTTTTTCTAAACAAGTAAAACTAATTAAAAACATTTTTTTAAATCGATATTTTTTTGTTAGCCCTCTGTAACCCCTCTAAACTTACCGGTACAATTAAGACTAGACAAGTTTGGAAAGAAAAAAAAAAACTTGAGAGTCGGCTATACAAAATCTGTAATAAACTATTAAGGGAGTCCTGCTTTAGGAGCTTTAAAAAATCGATTTCTCCGAGCCCTTTTTTGGGAAGGAATGAACTATTCGATTGAAACAAAATATTCAGGTTCTATTGTTATATATTTCAACAGTCTGCTCAAATTTGTTTAATAAAATATATTTAACGTTGGTTTTTGTACCGACCTTTTATAAAATAATTATAGCTATTGGGTTACTCCAGGTCATACGTTGGTTATATTCACTGGGGAGTGAACCCGACTATGATAGGACTAGCTAGTTTCGTCTGCACGTCACCTCAGACTCATCAGATATCTACGGGGATTGAAGCACAGCGTCAGAAAGAGTTTCGATCAGAAAAGTTTTTTTTCGCAATTGTGAATTGCCAAACTTCATTGGATTTTACATATGTATATATCATATAGCTCGCATGGAAAAATTAAAAATACAAAAAATAAAAATACTGTTTTTCTCAAAATATTTCTTTCAGATATAGTAATTATTTACTATATTAAAACTACGCTTTTAGTTTTGTCAAAATAGATGCCATAGAAACGATGGCAAAATGCAGCACAAAATCGACATAGCTTCATTGTTTTTAGTAATATAGGCATTAAAATCGAAATGTAGTCGTTTTGTAATAACTAAAAGGGTATATAAACTTCGTCTTGGCGAAATTTGCTTCATTTCTTGTTTTTAAATATTTTGACCTTGAAAAACTTTTAATTTTAAATCAATTATATACAAATCATAAATTACAATTAATAATATTAAAAATAGAAAAAATATAACTAAAAAGCTCTTTCTTTGAGTTGAATATTACAACTAAAAAACATTAAAATATAAAAAAAATTAACTTTATTGTCAAGAACCATGTTATTATTTTATTTATTATTTTTATTTATTATTAACTACAAATTTCTTTAAACACAGTTTCTCCAACCGGTGATAATTTAATTTGTTTTTCCTATATTTATATATTCCTGTACTGCAAGGTATTGTAAAGGGATGTAATCTGAACGGATCATAGTCACCATTATTTTTATACCCTTGCAGAGCGTATTATAATTTTGGTCAAAAGTGTGCAACGCAGTGAAGGAGACATCTCCGACCCTATAAAGTATATATATATTCTTGATCAGGATCACCTCCTGAGTTGATATAAGCATGTCCGTCTGTCCGTCTGTCTGTTTCTACGCGAACTAGTCTCTCAGTTTTAAAGATATCGAATTGAAAAACACCCTTCTTTCCTTTGCACGCAGTATATACACTAGTATATATATATATTTTGTCATAGTATTCATTTGACTATTAGACTCTTGAGCTAAGAGCCGTGGCATTGTATGAACCAAAAAGGATGATAAAAGAGAAGTGCAAATTAATAACTGTAATTATGCTAAATATTTCGTCAATCGCCTTTTGTTTTCTCGTTCTGCTGATAAGAATGCCAGCAAGCAACGGTTTTTGCAGCGGCATATATATTTTGTCATTGCGTGATTTAGTTGTTTCTAGGCAAGCTGGAAGTGCTCTTCAAGAAGATTAATACAAGTTTTCATTAATATTGAATTAAATCGATTTTTTAATATTTAAAATGGTAAAAACATCTGAGCTGAGCACCAAAATAAGATCAGAAATAGTGACCAAATATAACTTGGGTGTTTCCGTACAAAACATCGCTAAGGAATATAATTTGTGTCGTCAGACCATTTATTATCAAATCAATAAATTTAAAAAATTTAATGATGTGATGAATGTTCGCCGTAAAGGCAGAAATCGAAAGACAGGAGCTGAGGCAGATCGTCTTATCCGTGCTTTTAAGAAGGACCCTCTAAAAACACCAAAGGCGGTGTCCTTAGAGTGGAATGAGACTGAATCTACTTCCATAAGTGAAAGAACAATACGCAGGCGTTTGATTGAAGCAAATATGAAAACATATATCGCAAGGCCAATACCCTTTATCACCCCAAAAAATAAACTAAAGCGCTTGCAGTTTGCAAAAAGGTACATTACCAAGCCCGTTTCATTTTGGCGTAATGTCCTGTGGACGGATGAGAGTAGTTTTGAATTCCATGCGTCTCAGAAGAAAGTTTTTGTACGAATTAACAAAAATTATCGTAAAAAAATTGCTCCTGTGTGTCAAAGAGTAAGCCATGGTGGTGGAAGCGTTATGTTCTGGGGTTCAGTTTCCTATAATGGTGTGGGAGACTTGGTTCCTATCGACGGATCCATGAACCAGAACCGATATTTAGATACCTTAAACAATTATGCATTTCCCTCTGGCGACAGATTAATAGGAAAGGAATTTATTTTCCAACAGGACAACGCTCCTTGCCATAAGGCCAAAATGATTACTAGGTTTTTAAGAGATGTTGGGGTGGAAACCCTCGATTGGCCGCCACAAAGTCCTGACTTAAACATTATTGAAAATGTGTGGTCGCTAATAAAGCGAAAAAGAAGCACTGATCTGACCAGGACAAAAGCAGAAACCATTACTGAGGTCACAATGATCTGGAAGGATATTCCTTTAAAATACCTTCAAACCTTGGTCGATTCCGTTCCAAATCGCCTCCAAAAGGTGATAGACACCAAAGGAGGTCATATTTTGTATTAATTTCCCGTTTATAATAAATTTCTAATACATTATAGTTAAATAAAGCGAAAAAAAAAATGTCAAAATACTTACGCCACCCGTGAAATGACGTTGTTTTTAGTTTTAATGAAATAAAAACCCTAAATCAATGTTAAAAATGAAAAATTGTTATATATATAATTTAATACATTGTAACTAAATGAATTATGTACAATCCATAAATATTTTTTCTTTAAAATAAATACAAATTGAAAAAGAAACTGAGGCATCGCCATGACAAAATATATATGCCGACCAGTGTACATAAGTCGGAACGGCCAGTATCGGCCGACTATATTCTATAGCTGCCATATAACTGAACGATTGGAAATGCCATAACTTTGGTGTTTGTAAAGTTAGGAAGTTTGGGATTTTCTATGGGTTTTTTATTTGGCCAATCAATTCGACTTACCAAATTTTATATCCTATAGCTGCCATATAACTGAACGATTGAAAATGCCATAACTTTGGTGTTTTTAAAGTTAGGAAGTTGGGATTTTTATGAGTATTAAGAATGCATCATATGAATAATTTTGGAAAATATTATTTACAGAATATTCTGCAAGGGTATATCAACTTTGGCTCCGCCCGAAGTTAGCTTTCCTTTCTCGTTTAAGGTAGAAAAAATTGTTTATTTTTGAAAACTGTCATATTACAGGTAGATTTTCTGAGTAAAAGACCCATACAGACGTATGTTCTATCACCCATATGTTCCACGATATTTCAAGATGGTATGGTGGTCATTCATAAATTTTACCAACTTCCTCAAGTTTGCTTGGGCTAAAACAAATTTGTCATATTTTTTGGCTCCTAGGTACTAGAAGTCCAGGGTGAACCGAAGCTTAAATCCAGGAACTTTTAGTAAAATTAATTTTTTGACAATTAAAGCCCAGTACTCAGATCGAAAAACGAGTTCGCTAGCGGAAATACTTTAATCTTTCCAGTGTGACTGCATTTTTAAGAGTTAATCAGCATTAAGCGTGTTACGGTCGTACTGTCAATCAGCTGGGTGGATTTGTGGACAAGCAGTTAAAATTCAAAAAAGAGCGGCAAGACAAGTCTGCCGCTGTACAAAGAAATTAAAAAAACAATACAAATTAAATTTAACAGATGTTTTTTTTTTTTAATTTACTGATAATTATTTACTAATTTAAAGTTCATAGCTACGCTTAGTTCTAACAGGTAATTTTTCTAAGTTTTGTATTGTGTTTTTTTGCTCTGACAAGACGCACACAAGGGCTTAATTTGTAATCTTTTCGCTAGGGCACGACGAGAGTTCATTTCAGGTGCTTGGCAACGCGATATAATTTTCTGGTATTTTTCGTCGATCTGAGTACCGGGGTGAAAAAAACCTGAAAAAAGTGTTCGCCTGCTGTTTGCCTCTCACTCTCTCTTTCATAGCTGACGAACAGATTTCGTCGATCTGAGTACTAGGCCTTAACCTTTTTTTTGCAGTTAAACAAAACCATTAAACGTGCAAGACCATCAAAAAATTTGTACCAGAATGGTTACCCACTAGCTTTATTAAAATACTCATCAACAATAATTATCAAGAAAGACAAGTTTAACAAATTTAATTTAATAATTGCCACATAATTTTCATTATATAACTTTTAATGTTATAATTATAATGTTTCTGTTTAATGTCGATAAAACCAATCTTAACCTTCCTTTTTTCTAATGAATCATCACGTTATCTAAACGTCACACGAAACAATGTAAGAGATAAGACTATCTTACCCCTAACTTTTTCTGATATCGCGCTGTTTTGTTGTTTCAATCCTAATTATACTAGGCCATTGAATATTCAGATTTCCGAAATCCTAATGGGTTCCACAGGCTCCTAAGTAAGCTGTTCAGCGGGATGTTATTTGCAAATATAATTTGCATCAATCTGCTGCAATTCCACTACTCTTGTTTAGTGCGTTAAAAATAATAAATTGAAAAAAATAAAAAATATAATCTGGTCGCCGCCATCGTTGCCGCTGGTATTGGTGCCCCTGTAGAGTGAATGTAATTGCTAGTATTCAAGTGTACCTCAGGCCCAGCGGTCCGCGTTTGGTGGTCAGATCTGATAATATAACTAATTTTTTGTTGCTTTTACTTTTGTATCCATCGATAATCCATCTTTAAAATTTTCTTGGGTCTCGATTACCGTTTACCAGTTGCACTTACGTTAAATCTAGTTTTCCGCAACCGGCATTTGGCGACGTGCTATTTGTGTTTTCGGATAACGCTTATCATGACGGACTATATTATCGTTTTAACAAGAAACATAGCAAACTTCGACAAGCCGAATTTGATATACCCTTGCAGTTATTGCAAATCGACTACATTTCTACGCCAATATTACTAAAAACAATGAAGCTATGTCGATTTTGCGCTGAAATTTGTCATCATTTCTATGGCATCTATATGGTGTTGTAGTCCGATTTTAATTAAATTAAAACCGAAATTCAATAATATCTTTATATTATCAAATCCCAAAGAACAAAAAAAAAAAAAAACAACAAAGTTATATATTTTTTTAATTTATCGCCCGATCCGGCACCGACTTATGTACTACCTGCAATAGAAAGATAACTTTTGGGAAAGTTTCAAGCAGACAGCTTTAAAAGTGAGGGACTATTTTGCGTAGAAACGTACTGTCAGGCGGACATGGCTAAATCGACTCACCGGCTGATGCTGATCAAGAATATATATACTTTATAGTGTCGAAATTTTGACTGAAATTATAATATCCTCTGCAAGGGTTTAAAAATATAAAATTCACAAGTTTAATCTTATTTAGGTTAAATTTCTAAGCAACTAAGCAAATTGCCCTATAAAAACTTTTTTTGCGTGGTTAACTATTAAAGGAGTTTTATATCTATTTATTAAGCGACTAAAATTAGCACGACCTGTCAATCTTAATTTAAAAATTTTGTTTGTTACAGGTTTTGTTATCGCTTAAAAAAATGTTTTGAAAAAAGATAAAATAACTTTTTGTAAAGAATGTGGAAATGTGAAAAGGGAAACTAATAAAACAATATCGGCAGACCATTGACAAGGAAAAACCGAGACTAACCGATGTGAACCAGCATAGCAGCACGTAAAAATTAAAACAGCTTTACTTTGGAGATGGAGCATCTGGATCTGGCGAGCTGTCTTGGCAACACAAACCAAAGTTGGAACAGTCTAGGCACATTTGAACAGCAAGGTGAGTCCCAACAAGGAAGTTGTCAAGCAAAAGAAGCTTCTTCATTGCAACCAAAAGGTACAGGTATCTTAAACGTGATGACACATTCTGTTGGAACCGAAAAGATTTAATATAAATAAAATGACGCAACTGTTTTTCGCATTACAATTTTTCTTTTGTCAAAAGTATACTAAATTATTTCGGAAGTGGAATTCGACATTCTACAGTATCAATAATCTGAGACCAAGGTCAATTCAATAGCAAGAATTGTGAGGAAGTGTTTAGTTGAAAGTAGCGTCCTAAGTATTTTCAATAAGCTTAGCTTGTGCTGCCCGTAAATTATGACCTTTATAATAATTTTGTTCCCGTTGAAATTGTCAAGTAAGTCTAGTTTAGTTAAAAGAAGCCTTATTGGTGAAAAATATTCAATTAAACCTGAGAGCGAAAAAGAATCAATTCTAAATAATATTAAATAATTATAAAGCTATGCAGAAAAAAAAAATAATTCATAAACAATAAATAAAGGGAAATTGTGCTGAAAACAGGGACCGCAATCATTATAAGTTGTATTTTAAAAATCACAAAGTAATCATTATTTTTTAATTAAAATCATTATTTTTGACAAAAAAAAATATCATTACCTTTGATGCAAAAAAAATAAAACTAAAAGATTTAATGATTTCTATTTTTTGGTCAATAAAAAACTCAATTGAATACTGCGTTTTTTTAATGCATTGATCTATAAATTAACTGCTAAGGTACCACAATCCGGTACAAGCTGCTTTTATTAAGCTGAGCGTTTCTTTCGTATAGAATTATTCAGTAGCGTATCTAGGTTCAGGGGATGTTTTTAGATACAATTCATTGTAGCATGCTTTTAAGTCCATAGCTTACAATAACTTTTCATACGACTTTAAACCACCAATATTCCTAAGGGATTGCTGAAGCAGACTCGGTTTTTCAATTAGTCTTATAATATTGAATGTATCTACCTCACAGGGTCGAAAATGTCTTTTTTGTTTTTTTACCATCTCACTATGCGGCAAAATTAATAACTCGCTCAATTTTAAGAATATCAAGATATATTTTTACTAGTCGTTTTTTGGAATTCTTAGGCAACATATATTTAAAAAGAATAGGATCGAACGAATATATCCCATAGTTGCCGTACGATCGAGTTGTTCAACTTTGTTGCTTTTTCAGATAATCGAATAAATTATTTTTTTTATTATATACTTTATAAATACATCTATGTGGTAGCTTGGCTGTTTTCTATATCTGCTTGTGACTAGAATTTAAAATGCAAAACAAAATCTGATAAGTATAAAAAAGGCACCTGCTATTTAACCTCACTCTTCGGATTCAATTTTAATATTGCATGGAAAATCAAAAAGATTCTTATATTCAACGAAACTTTTGTCAAAGTAGCAAACATTGAGGTTATGTACTTAAAAATTAGATTTCGGAAAAAGTGCCTAAATATTTACATAAAAATTGCTTGATGTGATAATAATCAAAAATTGTTTGAAACCGCAAAATAAATTTTCGGGAAGTAAGATTATGTAAAAGAAATGAATTAGTAACCATTAATTATTGTGCCTAATGTTTGTGTTCTCACTAAGTTTAATTGATCAGGAAACAATGAAAATAACAAATTTAAATTTAACAAATACGTCAGGAACTATCGGTTTTCATGTGGTCAATGATTTAGCGAAGGTCATTATAAATCCATTTAACGAAAAGATAACAGTAAATGGTTCCTTTTAATTTGTTAATTTGTAGTGACAATGACTAAGAATTCTTCAAATTATGAGCAACGTATAAAATGGATAAAAATTCAACCGTCAATTTTTCAGAGAAGGACGGCCTAATAATATTATGTTATATTAAATTTAATTTTCATCAAAAATCTCTTAAAAATTCATTGTTTGGTTTCTTATTGTAAATGTTATTTAAACCTTCGCATTCTTCAGGCGAAGATTAATATTGCAAAAAGTCCGCAGGTTTTTACTTTTTCTCCACGAAACACAATGGAGCAAAACACATAAAAAATTGGTTTTCAATAGAATTACTTTTTTAATAGTTTTTAATTGTTCTATATTACTTTTTTAAAAAGGAAATTCATTATTTATCATTACTTATTTTAATGGCTATGAAACCTTAATTCAGTAGCATTACTTTCTTAATGATAATTAAATTTCCAACTGATTAAAAATTTAATTAAATTAAAATAAAATAAAATTAGTATAGACTAAACTATACAAAACCGTTTTATAATACCATTGATGGCCATTTCATAAATTTGATCACAAGTTAAAAAAATCAAATAAGCTTCCTTAAAAAAAACCTAGTCCGAATGGCGTCAAAAGCAGTGAATCTGTGATGAACTTAAAAGTTAATTGTCTGGTAGGCGTTGAAGAATGTTATTTAGGAAAAACATATTTTTTTTATGATGCAGAGTATTTTAATTTCAGGCAGAAGTTAGCTGTGCACTAAAAGAAACATTTCTGAAATAATGAAGTATAAATATTCTTTATCATATCAGCGAGTTGCTATAGCAATATCCTTTTTACATAAACTTTCATTTTTTATACGTTTATTGGGTGAAATAGGTCATAAAATGTAAAATGTATATGCCATTAAAAACAGGAAAACAGTGTGTAATTACACTGTTGTTATGTTATTTAGGATTACAAGAGTTAATTTTCAACTTTAAAAAATATAAAAAAAGTTAATATGTATATGCCATAAAATCGATTTAAAAGTTGTTGAGAAAATCGACAAATTTTAATTGTATTATTCTTATAAGTTTGAAACCCGATAAACTGCCCTATTTATATAATATTACATTGTTTTTCTAACTGCAAGGTTATACAAACTTCAGATTATCGGAGTATGTTTTCTATTCCTAAGTGTGATTTTTCAATAAGAGACGCTGCTAGTCGATTTTTTGTATTAGTTTTATGCGATGAAAGTGACAGGCGCTATTGCTAAGTTAAATTTAAATTATTCTCTCGAATTTTTGCAGATGCTGTCTACTTATCCAGCTCGAGGCAAATCTTGGAGCCTATCATGGAGGAGACCAGCGAGGACGAGGAACTTGCCCAGGGCACATGGAGTGGCTGCCAAGAGCAGCACTCCAGCCTTTGGAGCTCCACAGAGTCTGAAACGGGCTCAGTGTTGCGCATAGAATTGACGAAGGGTAAGCTGGTGGAAATTTCCTGTCGAATTCTACAAAGCCCCATCTTATTGCTTTTTTTCTCCTAGATGTTGATGCTATGTCTGAGCGGGACTTTGCCTGTCCGCCCAAAAGACCGAGGCACAGTCTGGAGCCCGATCCCGGCCATAGTCTTGAGGAAGGCGTCCAGATGCGCCGCCCTCACCGCCAGGATTTCGAGCCCCACAACAGCTTGGAGCGCTTACTGGTCATAGATGCATGTGCCCGGGACAGCTGTGGAAGCCAGGGACACCGGAGCAGCTTAGGCAGTCGGCGCGGTGGCTCCTTTGAGGATTATAACTCGGACAACGATTCCTTTCACTCGCTTTCACGCAGCTCATCCCTGGTTCAGTTCGAGTTCCTGGAGCGGCAGTTTACTCTCCAAGAGCAGCACCAAAGTATGAACAGTCTGGGAAACAGTTCGCCCTCACTCTTCAACTGCGAGCTCAATGCCGCAACTCGGTCCAGTGATAGCAATCCGGAGAGCAGGAGGGGATCTGCCTCGTCTCTATCGTTAATGAAGCGATTTGAGTCCAGCGACTGTCGCCTGCATCAGACGTATTACGAGCTAAACAAGCTCAACTTCGAGGACCATCAGCAGCTATTTTGCAAGAGCCTGCACCAGACCGAACTGAAATCCGACTCGGAGACCTGCTCCAGTTCCAGCTCCAGCTCGTCTAGCGATAGCAGTAGTCATAGCCTTGTAAGCTCGTGCCGCGGCATCGGGAATGCGAGGGGAGCTCGAAATCAGGGTGAAACGGCCTCCCGGCGAATGCCGCCCAACTCAGCCGAAAATCTGTCGGAAGACTCTGGGTACTGCGAACCCAGATCGCTGCAGCTGGAAAAGTCTAAATCTATACCAAAGAATTTCGACAAGCTTTGCGAGGAGGAGGAGGAGCTGCTGCTACTGGAGGAGGGTTCGCCGCTTTCCCGAAACTCCCATGATTTGTGTCACCCCAAAATAGAACAGACTGCCGACATCGCATTACCGCCCTGCTCTCCGTGCTCTCCGTCTTCCCCGTCCTCTCCGCCGTTGTCTATTAATAGTTCCCCTGAGAGGGCATGCTCTCAGTCTAAATTGGCTTTGCCGCTCACGTCGCCGACCGGATCGGCCGAATCCACGTCGTCCACTGCCTCGTTCACTTGGCTGCGCAATAGTTTGCCCGACATCCGCGAGCCGCGAGGTCCACTCCCAGTTGGAATAGACGAACTGGATTCCTTTAACGGCCTCGTTCTGGCCACCAGCAGCCACCGCCGCAGCCACAGCAGCAGTTCTGCTGACAGCAGTTCGCCCACCACGAACTCGTTGCCCAACGAGCTACAGAAATTGGGGCGGCGGCGCCGTCCGCGCAACATCCGCCCCAATCAACAGAACTATAATAGCAAAAGCAGCGTGAGTAGCAGTTCCAGCGAGGAGCTCAACGTGGAGCGAGGGGAAAGCCGTGACGACTTCTTTCTTGAGTGTTACAGTCTGTCAAAAATACGGCGGAGTTGCAGCTTGAAAGAGCGCCCCAAAAGAGCAGTGAGCCTGGCCAGTGCAAGGTATCTAAACGCCAGCTACCAGAACCTCACGCTTTTGGATTACACGGACAAGCGTCCGCTGAAAGATCTGGGAAACCAGAAAAGGAGTCAGGCAGAAGTCATGTCGGGCGGAGTCTACGAGCAGATTATTTGCAAGGGCAATTTCTTGTTGGATGAGATCAGCAAGATATACGACAAAAATGTTTCCATACTGACGGATAAGCCGGCTCTGGAGGAGGAGTTGCAACCGCCGTCAGAGGACCATGTGTCAAATGCACGAGAGGAGCCTTCGGTGCAGCACTTGCAGTTGACTATTAAGCAGCCACCGCGCCAGAAACGTTCGACTAGAGATTCCAAACAGTCCTTCGGCAAGACCTTTGACCAGGACCCAACCAATCTGCGCACCACGTACGCCCAAAGTCTGGAGCAGTGCCACTTTGATGTACAGAAAATTCCTGCTCCGGACTACCAACCAGCCATCTCGCAAAGGCCCCTGCCGAAGCGCCGGTTCCACTCCGCCAAGCAACGTAGCTTGGTTAGTAGCACGCCGAATCTATCAGTCTACGACAACGGCGGGGAAGAGCCGGAAGACGAAATTTATGTGAACAGTGCTCACACCTCACTGCACCACTTGCCAAAACCTCTAGGTATCCTACTGCCCGCCGGGTCGCGTCACTCCTTCGGCAAGGAGGTGAGCTTCTGCCCCGTGGTCAGCAAGTACTGCTGGCAGGAGCAGTCGTCAGAAGAGCCGGTCGAAGATCAGGGTCAGTCCAGCGAGGGCGAGCAGGGCCCATCGAGCGACGATGAACTGCTGGACAATGCGGACGCCACTGTGGTGCACAACACAAAAGAGAACGAGAACATTGCCGCGCTCTTTGACCAAGAGCAATCGCATTGCTCCAGAGAGCCAGCGATCGAAGAGAGCGTCACCACCGAACAGAAAGCAGAAATCGCCACACCCGATTGCCTTCATCAAAGAACCGAAGCTAAGACCACTCCGGGAAACGAGCTCTCATTAAGCAGCGCAATCAGTCTTGAACCTTGCATCGCCGTGAGGTCATCGTTCCAGTCGGCACAAGCGAGCGCACGGCCTCTGAGTCTAACCCTGCCCGTTCTAAGTGAGCCGCCCACAAACCGCGCCTTCCACATTCTTTACGCCTCACAGCAGCTGCTTGAGCGCTACGAGGGCCAGCAAAATTGCGAGATGCCTCCGGCCACGAATGTGAGCAGGACGACCGACAAGCACTCCAAAGGCTTCATCTCCAGGCTCACCCATGGACTCCGCTTCTCGCTGCGCCGAAAAAAGAAACAACAGAAGCTGGAGCAGCGGGACCAGAAGGGGGAATCCAATCAGCCGCCGGTGGTGCTGGCGTCGCCTATTAAGAACTCTGGGCCAAGCCCCGGAAACAGCAAGTGGGACGACTCTGTCCATATCCCGCTGAAGCCGCCGAGAAGCCCGCAATGCACCCAAATTCCCAGCAGCATCGAGCCGATCCCTGCCAGTGTACACAACAGCCGGGAGCTGGAACACCTGACCGAAACACAGCACAAAGTGGTGACCGGCAAGCCACCGCTGCCCAAGCTGGCGCCCCGAAATGGAAACCAGGCCTATGTGTCTATAGGAGCCAACGCTAGCAGCGCCATTACTGCCCATACCGAGGCACTTTTAAGCGCCGAACGAAAACAGTACGTGCCAAGGATGCAAGGCACTGAGTCGCCCTCGGCGAACGGCGCTCAAAAGCCGCGTAAGCTCAACCAACTCGGCGGAAACGGACTTGTGGCCAGGCAAACTGTGGTTACCGCTGTCCCAGTGACTGTTTCTCCCGTGGAAGAGGGTGGTAAGATGGGCTTAATTGAGACCAATCTGGACACTCATGAAACGGTCATTTCGGGGAAGACGCGCTCACTCATGGATATAACATGCAACCCTCTTAGCCTGTCGTACAAGCGATACATCGTCAAGCGGCTAAATGCTTCTAGCGCTGCCCACGACGAGGGTGATGTGGAAGGAGAAGCTACCATAGGGGGCGTGCAAATAGCATCCGTTTGTAGGCCGCACAAGAGCATGGAGTTCCTTCTGGACAAGAAGAACCAGAAGAATATTTTGGTAAGTGACAGCATATGATAATATGATAGATAACACCAGTGTTTTTTAATATGCTACTTTTTTACCTTTACAAAGATTTGCCCAATAAAATCGGCCTAAATTCATTGTTTTTATAGAATATTTATAGAATATTTAAAATTTCTAATGGGTGCTCTGCTTTGCCTTCCTTTGTTGTTTTTATAGTTAATTTTCGCATTAATTGAGCCAAACCTTTTATTTTATTTTCAATTTTGGACTTTGAACATGAGGTGTGCTTTTATAATTTTAAAGTGGTGGTACTTAGACCCAAAAGTCAGACCCTGAAAAGTTAAGAATAATTTGTTATAGGATAACAGGACCCTGAAACTTTTAGACTTGCCATATAAAAAGTTAAAACCGAAGAAAATAATTAATTAATTAACCCACACTTTTCTACGGTGTCATAAACATTCTTTCAAAATTATTTTTCGTTATTATTACTATAATTAGGTAACGTTGCTATTCATTGTTATTTTATTATTTATGGAACTTAAAATAATTGACTATGTTTATAAGAATTTCTTCGTTTTCGATTTAAAATGATCTATGTTGCAGGGGTTTTTACGTGTATAGATTGCTATTACGTTTATAAAATTTAAGAAACTATAGTATTAGATAATATCATCCTGTATAAATGCATTGATAGGCCTTAAATTAATTCATTTTAGTGAATGACGTTAAACGCTTTCTACATTTTTGTGAACCCACACATATTTTTTACTGTACACCTTTTTGTGAGAATAACATTTTGCTGTACTGTTTACCAAGTATTCTATAAATTATAATTGCTGTTTACTACTGTCTAAAATTCCAAAAAGCAATGGACGTTAAATTTGTTATTTTGTAGAATTTATTAGAATAAATTACAAATTTAGGGAAGTTTTTAGGGAAAAATGGCAATATGTGACTACTAAAATTTGAAAATAATACAATAGTTTGTGGTAACTTTAAAGTTATAAAATAACTTACATGTTAGCTAAATATTTAAATACAGACATTTTGTTTGGGTATAAAGAGAAAAAAAATGGAATCAACATCTAAAGTACGCACGCTTATTGACGTCAAAGCTATTTTCTGCTAGGCGTCTTAATTAAATGATGTTGCTACTCTCGAGGACATTTAATATTAAACAATTACAAATTATGTTTTTATACCCGTTACTCGTAGAGTAAAAGGGTATATTATATTCGTGCAAAAGTATGTAACAGGTAGAAGGAAGCGTTTCCGACTCTATAAAGTATATATATTCTTGTTCAGGATCACTAGCCGAGTCGATATAGCCATGTCCGTCTGTCCGTCTGTCCTGTCTGTCCGTCTGTCGGTCCGTCTGTCGGTCCGTCTGTCTGTCCGTATGAACGCTGAGATCTCGGAAACTATAAAAGCTAGAAGATTGGAATTTTGCATGTAGATTTTAGGAGTTCCTACGCAGCGCAAGTTTGTTTCAAAATGGTGCCACACCCCCTCTGACGCCCACAAGCCACAAGCTGTGGCCACAGTTTTGATGCTATTATGAAATTTTTTTTTGATATGTATTTGTTTCGTCAATACCTATCGATTGGCCAAATAAAAGTTTGCCACGCCCAGTCTAACGCCCAAAAACCTAACCGCCTAACCGACTATAGCGTTCTCTCTTGTTTTTACTTAGTATGCAGTTGGGCTTGGAATAGTTTATATAAATATAATTTGATGCCATTTCGGATGCACTACAGTTGTA
This sequence comes from Drosophila fuyamai, assembly GCA_018153365.1. Lineage (NCBI taxonomy): Eukaryota > Metazoa > Arthropoda > Insecta > Diptera > Drosophilidae > Drosophila > Drosophila fuyamai. The sequence goes on along the minus strand of JAECXW010000236.1, from coordinate 84,042 downwards.
ACTAGTGTAACAGAAACAAGAAAGGAAAGCAAACTTCCTCTAGACGAAGTTTAAGTACCCTTGCCGCTGTTACAAAAATTAAAATAAACATAAAATTAACATAAACTTCGGCAAGACCCTATATACCCTAGCAGTTATTACAAAACGACTACATTTCGATTTATATGCCTATATTACTAAAAACAATGAAGTTATGTCGATTTTGTCCATCGTTTATATGACAGCTTTTTTGACAAAACTAAAAGCGTATTTCTGATATAGTTAATAATTACCATATCTCAAAAAAATATTTTGATAAATAGAAAAACAGCATTTTTATTTTTTTAATTTTTACTTATTTCCATGCGAGCTATATATGTATATATATGCTCGATTTTAATTTAATTAAAACCGTAATTGCGAAATAATTAAATATTACCAAATCCGAAAACAAAAAAAAAATAAAAACAACAAAGTTATACTTTTTAAAAAATTTTTCCGTTTGTTCGGACAACTTTTGGCAAAGTTTCAAGTAGATAGCTTCAAAACTGAGGGACTAGTTTGCGTAGAAACGGACAGACGGACATGACTAGATCGACTCTTCTGGTGATGCTGATCAAAAATATATATACTTTATGGGGTCGGATTTGTCTCCACTGCATTGCAAACTTTTGACTAAAATTATATTATACATCCTCTGCCCAAAAATGTGCTTTTATTGCTATAAGCATTCCATTGCAAATATCCCAATGAGGTACAAAAATGCCTTCGTTTAACTGAAAAAAACTTGTGTAAAAAACAGTGATTTAATAAGCTAGGCAATAGTTCCACCCGGGTAATACTTTTACATACGTATTAAGTCTTTAGGAAAAATCAGATAACACGAGGATTTAGCATAGCACCAAATGGACTACCCGATTTGGGAAAGTTAATCCAAATGGCTATATCTCGAAGTATATGTTTATGTCTAAAAATAACGAAATAAAAATTTTATTTATAATTTAATTTTGTTTCACGATTGTTCCTACATTCATAGCAAAATTAACCCTAATTTTTAGAAATTCCCCTTAAAACTTTATTTTTTCTAAATTTATATTTTCAAGGTATTTTTTTCTCAAAACAAGAAAACTTTTCTTGAATCAAGAAAGAGTTTCTTAAATGTAGAAATTGTCGCCATAAAGTTAACTCGCCTTAAATCCAAGAAAGAATTTCTATATTTTAGTAAAAATGGCAAAGTACCCTAAAATGGTACCCTAAAATTTAAGGTGCGATGCCTTTGAAGACAATAATAAGGGAAATTTCTTGTTTTTAGGGTTTATGGACTTATGTATGTGTATGCATATGTATATGATTTAAGCACTTCGCTTTTCATTCAGATATATATATATTAGAATTGCCAAGAATGATTTCAACTGAAATCCTGTGGGGGAAGAGAAAATGTGTATAATTAATATTTATTTGAGCCCCGGTCGCGCGTAAAGAACGCACGCCAAAACCAAAGACTATATGAAGTTGCGTTAGCGAATAATATTAATTTAAAATATTTTTTAGAACTCGTTAAGTCGCAACTCTTTCACAGTATAAATATATAAAATAATTTTTCTAAGATGATATTTCATATGACAACAATCAATAAAGGCTAAATTTTAAACATACAGACTATGTTAAAATACATACTAAACAAAATTTCGTTCTTATTAAGATAAAATTAATTCTTTTAAGTTTGGCAGAGTAGGAAGTAGAAATATTATAATATAGTCTATTTTAGTAAATAAATCAGTAGATCATAATTAAATTGGTAAATAGTACTCCAGGATTGGATTGACTAGTGAAATAAATCAAATATATTTTCCGTATTTTGTATAGTTAACATTTTCCTTCCAAGTTAACACATCCATGATCGTTCACAAGCTTTTAATGATTTTATTGTTTATTCCTGGGATTGAGTAAATGGCTCATACCAATTGTCACCCAAAACAATTCAAAATAAAAATCATATATCTTAAGAAACAATAACAGTATAAAATTTGTTTAAAATTGACAGATACAAATATCAATTTAACAATTACTTATCGCAACAAAATTTTTTTTTTTTAACTATAAACTTATTTAACACACTTAAAAGTGAAAACAAAGGACGGATTAAAATACTTAAAAACTCCGTGGGTCATATCTTCAAAGATAAATTTGAATACTAGTAAGACCAGAAATTCCCAAACAAATTTAATAAAAACAAGAAAGGAAAGCTAACTTCGGGCGGAGCCGAAGTTGATATACCCTTGCAGAATATTCTGTAAATAATATTCTCCAAAATTATTCATATGATGCATTCTTAACACTCATAAAAAATCCCAACTTTCTAACTTTAAAAACACCAAAGTTATGGCATTTTCAATCGTTCAGTTATATGGCAGCTATAGGATATAGTCGGCCGATCCCTATAAAATTTGGTAGGTCGGATTGATTGGCCAAATATAAAACCCATAGAAAATCCCAACTTCCTAACTCTAAAAACACCAAAGTTATGCTATTTCCTATCGTTATATGGGAGCTATAGGATATAGTCGGCCGATCCTTATGAAATTTGGTAGGTCGAATTGATTGGCCAAATAAAGAAGCCATAGAAAATCCCAACTTCCTAACTTTACAAACAGCAGAGTTATGGCATTTCCTATCGTTCAGTTATATGGCAGCTATAGGATATAGTCGGCCGATCCCGGCCGTTCCGACTTATATACTGCGTGCAAAGGAAAGAAGGGTGTGTGCAAAGTTTCAATTCGATAGCTTTAAAACTGAGAGACTAGTTCGCGTAGAAACAGACAGACGGACAGACGGACAGACAGACAGACGGACAGACGGACAGACGGACAGACGGACATGGCTATATCAACTCAGGAGGTGATCCTGATCAAGAATATATATACTTTATAGGGTCGGAGATGTCTCCTTCACTGCGTTGCACACTTTTGACCAAAATTATAATACCCTCTGCAAGGGTATAAATATGAATTGATCAACACGTTCAAGGCATTAAGAACAAATAAAAACAAGAAAGGAAAGCTAACTTCGGGCGGAGCCGAAGTTGATATACCCTTGCAGAATATTCTGTAAATAATATTCTCCAAAATTATTCATATGATGCATTCTTAATACAAATAAAAATCCCAACTTCCTAACTTTAAAAACACCAAAGTTATGGCAATTTCAATCGTTCAGTTATATGGCAGCTATAGGATATAGTCGGCCGATCCCTATAAAATTTGGTAGGTCGGATTGATTGGCCAAATATAAAACCCATTGAAAATCCCAACTTCCTAACTCTAAAAACACCAAAGTTATGCTATTTCCTATCGTTATATGGGAGCTATAGGATATAGTCGGCCGATCCTTATGAAATTAGGTAGGTCGAATTGATTGGCCAAATAAAGAAGCCATAGAAAATCCCAACTTCCTAACTTTACAAACAGCAGAGTTATGGCATTTCCTATCGTTCAGTTATATGGCAGCTATAGGATATAGTCGGCCGATCCCGGCCGTTCCGACTTATATACTGCGTGCAAAGGAAAGAAGGGTGTGTGCAAAGTTTCAATTCGATAGCTTTAAAACTGAGAGACTAGTTCGCGTAGAAACAGACAGACGGACAGACGGACAGACGGACAGACGGACAGACGGACAGACGGACAGACGGACATGGCTATATCAACTCAGGAGGTGATCCTGATCAAGAATATATATACTTTATAGGGTCGGAGATGTCTCCTTCACTGCGTTGCACACTTTTGACCAAAATTATAATACCCTCTGCAAGGGTATAATGAGGACCTTCATAACATATTAAACAGCTTATTTTAGAATTATAAATTAATATTCATATTATACCATTTGGTTAAAAATTTATGATTTTCAACTTTAAATACGTATTAATAGCTTATGCAGATATTCGACATGTGAATAATAATAGAACATACTTACAGAGAGTTAAAATAGAAATATATACAAAAGTCAAAAACAACCGTTTAGTGTAGCGAAATATATATCTGAGTATGCCAATCGACTTTTGGGTCCTTTCAACCTTCTTCTATGATATTTTATCCTTTTCCAAAGCAAAAGGTTTACATTAGTTGACTTTTTAAATAGTTTGTGGACAGTATCATGCACATCATTTTAGTTGGGTGAATATCCTTACCAAAGTCATGCCAATCCTTAACTTTGATATATATTGAGAAGTCCTGGGGGTTGACATGAATTTGTCGTACGCTTTTCTGTCCTCTCAAAGCCATGAATCGGCCATTGGGCCTTGCATTTTGTAATTCTGCAAAAGGCTCCAAATAAAGCAATAAAATTGCTTTTGGGCATCCTTTCCCGATCTTGTCATTCAATTTGCCTTGATCATGATTATTTAATTTTAATTCTTGGACACATGCCGTTGATTTTAGTTTCACCTTGTAAAGTCAAACAACTTTTCCTTTATTATAAGGAATTAAAACAATTTTAGCAATAAACTTTAAAGATTAACAAAATAGTTCATTAAAACAAAATAGTTCAACGAAGGAAAATTTGGTCCGTTGTTTTTTTTTATTTTTAATAAATTATTTATAAAAGATAACTTAATGAAGTCACTTGTATTTAACAAAAAATAATAAATATATATTAAAATGTTGTTTTATTAAAATATTAGCATATTAGAAAAAGAAAAATAGCCTTAAAGTTCAACATGCTAGCTGTGCCAATAATTAGGTTTCTCACTGTACATAGCCTTGGAATTTTTTTCCAATATATGTACATACTCGTATTTGCATGTTTTTGGCATTTCCGATTCTCTTTCAGTTTGCAGCCCTACTTCTCTGTGAAGAGGTTGAGCACAGAGAGCACACCTCTTCGTGTGAAAGGCAAGAAGATTACAACTTTTACAAAGACGCTCTCTGTGCTCCTATTTATAGTAGTATATTTAAATATTACCAAATTCCGATGTATAACTCGGAAATAGCTCCCATAGGAACAATCGGGAAACATTTTAAGTAGTATAACTTTGTTGTTTTTAATTTTTTTGTTCTTTGGGATTTGGTAATATTTAAATACTATGGAATTACGGTTTTAATTAAATAAAAATCGGACATATAATTTTTTTAGCTCCCTTAAAAAAATAGAAAAATTAAAAAATAAAATAAAATAAAGAAAAAATTGTATCTTGCTGATTTTTATTTATCAAAATATTTTTTAGAGACCTTTAAATATTAGAGAAATTGTATTTCAGCATAGAATTGACAAAAAATGGATAATGGTTTCTACCTGGAACTTTTAACACTCTTAATCACAGTATTAGTGATGTATTGAGATACCAATTATGTAAACAGAAAATAGACAAACTTGGGTTTCGTGTTGGTGATGGAAGATAAGTTTGTTTGTTACTTTTACTCAGGAGCACCCAAACACTGAAAATGTATGGCTGTATACCTGTTTAATTTGATTACCATTTGTGAAATTTTCGTTTGGGGCCTCTATGAAATAAACGTGCAATCTAAAAATAAAGCATGTGCAAGAAAAAATCAAACACAAATAAAAAAAAAAAAAATACAATCTTAAATATGTACATTTCAAAGCTGCTTGCAGCCTATCGATTTTTTTAACATATTGAATTTTTGTATATATTCACCAAGTGGCCAGCGGCTTTACCCCATATTTTCCTTTCTATTTTGGTTTTTATTTGTTTATAAGACGATGGAAAATTATTTCGTAGTTGTATTTGGAAAAATAACGTTAATTTAGATTATGAGTCACGCCCGAAAGTGTTGAGGAAGTTGCAAAATGAGATTTTGTCTGAAGATTCTCAGCTAACTCTTCAAAAAATAAGAATTCAACGCAAATTCTTCAAACGATAATGAATATTTTAAAAATTCTGCAGTTTCTTATGTTTACTACACGAAACACATTTGATATGAGATTGGGGTCGACATTAGGAAAATGCATGTGCATTTTAAACAAGTATTTGAATAAAAGAAGCCAATGAGCTACGCTTATCTAATATATTTTATTATATTTGACAAATTTTCATTACCATTAAAATTTATAGCCGATCCGGCTTGTTCCGACTAATATAATACCTACGATAGAAAGACAACTTTTGTAAAGTTTCAGGCAGGTTGCTGAAGGACTAGTTTGCGAAGAAACGGACGGATGGATGGACAGACGGACATGGCTAGATCGACTCTCTTGGTGATGCTGATCAAGAATATATATAATATATACTTTATAGGGTCGGAAATGTCTCCATCACTGCGTTGCAAACTTTTGACTGAAATTTTAATAGCCCCTGCAAGGGTATTAAAACGAAGGTTTAGTAATAAAATATGTGCCAGTGGAATTGCAATGTAAGTGCAGTTTGCGGTACACGTTTTTAAAGCAAATAGTTAAAATTTAAAATAGTAAGCTAAAAATGTAATATAAATGTGAATAAAAGTATAAATTACTATGAATAATATGAAAATAAAGTATAAAATGTATAAAGTTTAACCGAATTCCTCTTTTTCTTTCCTTGTTACCCCTGGGCAAAACGCCAACAATTACCCATGCAATACGACCTTTTAGACAATAAATCTATTTACGGCATGCGCCTCATAAACAAGGGAGGGCGCAATAGGGAATGTGTTTTTGGGCCACTCAGTCACAGGGAGTTTGTCGAACCTTACCATTTCGTAAAATGGGCAACCGACAACAAATTTATTCAGCCATTTACCAACTAATAGGCTGACTCATTTACATGGTCAGACTCAGATATATGGTATCTGAGAGAACGGTTTTCATCAATTGGATTTAATTGCTTTAGCTGTGGTGTTTGGATTAAGCGGATGCCCCGATACTTACTAATTGAACATGGGCACCTTGATAAACTTTAGAATATTACAAAGTTCACAAATAAAATACATACAAATCAAACAAATACAAAACTGTAATACTGATCTTAGCCATTTTGTTTCCTTACGACAGTATGTGTAAAACACTTCCCTTGCAAAACTCTACATTTGAGAAATATACAGCCGTACTTAAAGTTTTTTTATTATCAGTCAGCAAGATGATCTTTAATCTTTTTAAACGTTAATTAACGTATTTAATTTTTTTATTATGTCAAAAATTCTTGAGCGGCCAACCAAATTGGGAATTTGAAAAAAAGGTTTTTCTAAGAATAATAGTCCGCTTTAAATTACATTACTGATATTTTTAGATTCTAGTCAGGTACGATTTAACTAAGCCAAATTATTTGAATATGTTTTCAACATATGTAACAATTTTATCAAATCATACCTATCTCAAAGATTTCAAATGATGGCAACACCATCCGCAAAATCATTTATAATTCCGCATAACGCTCATTTTCGAGGATAATCTATATATATAATGTTAGTCTTTCGTTCACCAGCCTGCTTTTAGTTCTAAAAAATTATATTCTTTTTATACCCTTACAGATAGTATTATAATTTCAGTCAAAAGTTTGCAACGCAGTGAAGGAGACATTTCCGACCGTATAAAGTATATACATATATTCTTGATCAGCATCACCAGTCGATCTAGCCATGTCCGTCTGTCCGTCCGTCTGTCCGTTTCTACGCAAAATAGTCCCTCACTTTTAAAGCTATCTGCTAGAAACTTTCCTAAAAGTTGTCTTTCTATTGCAGGTAGTATATAAGTCGGAACGATCCGAATCGGGCGATATACATATAACTCGGAAATAGCTCCCATTGGAATAATCGGAAGAAAAAAACTAAAAAAGTAGAACTTTGTTGTTTCTAATTATTTTGTTTTGTTCTTTAAATGCTATTGAATTACGGTTTTAATTGAATTAAAATCGGACAACAATATCATCTAGCTGCCATAGAAACGATAGCAAAATGCAGCGTACAATATTGTTTTTAGAAATATAGGCAAAGAAATCGAAATGTTGTCGACTTGTAATATTATTTAATTTTACATTTATTTATTTACATTATTTAACGTCAAAGTGGAGTCGTCTACAAAATAATGATCTGGTTTTGGATGTTTTTGTATGCCACTGAAGAGTCGAACGGGGAGATAAAACCATAACAAAAATGAAAATCGTATTTAATTTTTATATACACTTAAGAATAATTTGTTTTTAACCTTATAAATCAATCTTTTATTTGTATCCTATCACCGATTTTTTGTATTAACTATTATTCCTATAGTTTATAATTTGCTGCAGAAAAAAATGCTCACAATCTTCTATTACGCAGATTCAAAACGGTTTTAGTAGAGTTTTCTACTTATATGTTTTTTGCAGTGTATGAAGGTTTTTGTACCGGTAAACTTGGTTTGGAACTCTATCACTTTTCTTCGGCGCTACATTCACTGTTGCATCCCGCACCAGCTTATAATTGTATTATGATTTCCATACAATATTTTTTGTGTGTGGGTAACGAATTATAAATGGTTGACCGCCAATTAATCTAGTTATGACCTCTGGTTGAGCTGCGAATGATAATTTTCATTCATGTATAAATTTGTTGACGAGTTGGTCGCTCCGCTGTCTCTCTGATGAGTATTCCGTTGAGCCGGGAGAGGGGTGGTACTGACGGGTATTCTGCTCTTCCGATGGACAGTTCGTGGAACCGAGGGCGGTGAGGGCGGCTGTTTGCGCCTGCGCTGTTTCGCCTATATATGTATGGCCACAATTAGTCCCGCTGGTGCTGCCAGAGGCTTGATATCTGCTACTGTAATAGGTTATAATAATGCTGAGAACTCGGAACTGCCCTCATTTAACTACAAGCCATGGGAGCTTAATAATAACAATAACAATATCAATATCAATAATTATGAATTAATTATTATAATAATTTATAATAATATAAGGAGTTAGGATCTGACATTAATGGCATTTTATTAGTGCGAATGTAAAACTGAACGGAATACAATTTTGAACTTAAAGCTACATATAAGAAGCACTTTGATTAATTCTTGGCCTGTATAAGTACCTAATTATACCCTTGAAGAGGGTATTATAATTTTGGTCAAAAGTGTGCAACGCAGTGAAGGAGACATCTTCGACCCTATAAAGTATATATATTCTTGATCAGGATGATCCGTCTGTCCGTCTGTCTGTCTGTCTACGCGAAATAGTCTCTCAGTTTTAAAGATATCGAATTGAAACTTTGCACACACCCTTCGTTCCTTTGCACGCAGTATATAAGTCGGAACGGCCGGGATCGGCCTACTATATCGTATAGCTGCCATATAACTGATTGATAGGAAATGCCATAACTCTGGTGTTTGTAAAGTTAGGAAGTTGGGATTTTTATGAGTATTAAGAATGCATCATACGAATAATTTTGGAGAATATTATTTACAGAATATTCTGCAAGGGTATATCAACTTCGGCTCCGCCCGAAGTTAGCTTTCCTTTCTTGTTAAAGCTTTCTATTACCATTACCTATTTTATTTGGACGTGCTTCTTTCAAAAAAAAATAAGTCTTATTTCATTTGACTTTATGTTAATGTAGTGCTCAAGCTCGAGACTTTTGCCAGTGAGTTCATTGGAGTACCAAAATAAATGCGAACTTCAAGATTAGTCATGACTTTTTTGTTTCGACCCAGTTAAGGACGAGTTGGATGGTTTATTGACAATACACTTAAATAGGTCCTGAGATATAGCGGAGCAAGAAGCATCTCGATTCATGATCATCGCCCCATTTAGAGCATTAGGGCATCCTAGCCTCCTTCTACCTGACAGAGGTCATAAGAAAATTTTCAGTGTAAATCCAAAATTTCTAGCTTTTATAGTTTCCGAGATCCTGACGTTCATACGGACGGACAGACGAACAGACAGACGAACAGGCAGACGAACATGGGTTAATCGACTCGGCTAGTAATCCTGATCAGGAATATATATACTTTAGAGGGTTCAGAACTTAACTTCTACCTGTTACATATTTTCCAACGAAAATAACCTTTTACTCTACGACTAATTGGAGAATTTGGAAACCTAAGTGAAAATCGAACTGACTTTAGTCTCTAGGATCTTATTCTCTACATTTAGCGCAAAGGTACTGTAATCTACAGGTTTACCGGTATTTTTATTTTACTAACTATACATTGGACCATTTCTATTTTTGGTAAATCTATCGATACCATGCGTTTGTTCTTATAAAGTTCAGCAATATTTCTGTAATAAAACTTTTAAATATGGCTGATTTTTTTAAAAGCGTAATGACCCTCGAAAATACTCATGTTGATCATGAGGCGTTACAAATAAGGTGATATATACGCTTTTCTTGTATAATCCTTTTTAAGAAAGCCACTAAATCTCCTACAGAAAATCACAGTTTTCTTTCCAAGTACACTACTTTTTGTCCTGTAATCTATAATATAAATTCTGGGTGAAAATGCAAGTTAGACTTATTTTTTTTCAAAGGAACACGTCCAAATAAAATAGGTAATGGTAATAGAATGCTTTAAAAATAATAAAACGTTTTTATATGTCTTTTCGTGAGAATATACAAAGAATTCGATTTCTGCTAAATCAAATTAACATATTTTGGAACAAATGATTTCTGACTAAACCTTACTGGACTTCCGTTTCAAATAAACTAGATACTATAATTTTACTCATTGGAATGCTGTCAAGTCGTTATGGCCCTTCTTAAGGCCGTTTCGATATTTAAGGCCTTGACCGTAGCAGTAATTTTGTCGTAGATGGTGATCTTTCTATGCAAGCACTATAGGAACACACAATAAGCCAAAGCTGCAGTGACTCCAGTCTTGTCTTGAAGGGCATTTACAACAAAAAATTAGACAACTGCAAAAAATACATTTAATATATCCATGGCAGCTATATAGGCCTTTCAAACTTAATACACGTACACATATAAAACAGATGGACATGGGTATATTAACTCGCCTAGTGATTCTGGGCTTGACTCAACTAAGCTAAAAATATTTTACATTTTTATTTTTAAATATAAAGATTATTTTGTAGATATAATTTTAAAAACATTTTTATGAAAAACACATTACCCTATTGGAATTAGATCCCGCAACTGCACGCTCTGTAGATAGACATCGTAACCAATCGAGGCAGTAGTATTTTTGTAGAATATTGGGAACATTTATTTATTAATTATTTATTTATTTAGAGGAGGAGCATGTAAATAAATGTATTCTATTTTTGTTATTACCAACAAGAATATAAAATCTGTATGATTATATTCCATGGGGTATTTAGCGGTAAATTTATTTTAGGCTGAATGTTTCATACATAAATTGTCAATGTTCCACGAAATAGCAAAATAATGTTGCTATTTAAAAGTACAGATAAGTATTATGCTTGAAGCGCTATGATACTGAAAAAATTAAATAAAAGGTATTTCGAGCGACGTTTTCCGTTATTCAAAGAGGTTTGCGTTTGAGTGGGTATTGCAACATTTTTGCACGTTAAATCCCAAGTGTCCGCGGCGGCATATGGCGACGACCTGCAGCTGGTGTTCAGGTCAAATTTATTGGATTGGTCAGGCCAATTCCACAAGGCTTGGATTAGGAAAATCCAGAAATTATAAAACAATTAGGGAAATACCCAGGTAACATTAGCTTCCCGTCGACTACCTGTGAGACATGTAGTAAGATTACAGGTCATTCCCAGGTATGCAGACGCTTAAACAGGCAATAATACGAATAAGGAGGACCTGATTCGTATAAATAAGCCACGAAGGCAATCCAACAGCATCAGTTGCCCAGCAACCAGCCTAGCTACAAGAACCTGTCTTCAAGTCTGTTTACAAAACCACATACCAAGATGTCAACATACACTTGCACCCAGTTCCTGAACCTAAACTTAAAGGACCTGCCCTCGAAGTCCACTACCGTCACATTGAATGCATCACATTTTGGACAGAGCGACCTGAACCTGTTCATCGAAAGTCTGGAAACCATAACACGCCTAGAGAAGAAGCGGCACGAGTCATGGCAGCTCCGGCAGGCGCAAAAGATTCAACAGTCGCGCATTCAAGAGCTGAAGGACGAACGCTGCCCCAGTCCAAGCGCGGAGGAGGCAGCCGATGAGCCGCTCCTGTACCTAGAGGCCAAGTGCATTCCCTATGCGGTGTCGGATGCCTTAAATGTCCAAAGCACACACTTAGCTGGACTGCCCGAGTACTACACCTGTGACGACGAGGCATATGACAGTGGCTCCCATTCACCACGCAGCAGCGTCACCTACTGCAGCTGCAGGGGAAACCCCAGCCTGGATTCAGTCTCCGTGGAATCGGGAGTGTACGGTTCCGTTTCAAACCCGCCCGTGCGTCCGCGCTCTCAGGTGATAAAACATCGCTCCACGCGATCCCGCATTATCAGCATGGTGTTGAAAAGGGAGTACGCCAAGACTCCCGTCGAGTACCAAAAAAAAGAGCAATGCAAAGAGGATACGTTGGACCAGTACCCACGGCTTACGACCACTCCCAAAAATCCGACGGATCAGAGTTTTCTGGACAAGGCCCTGCGCTATCTGACCTTATAGTTGGTGGCCTTCTGTAATATTTGTACTTTGAGGCTTATTTGTTAAACATTTACATAAATAAAATCTAGATGCAAGAAATTATAGAGTTTTTGATTAAGAGGAATTACGTTGTATTTTGACTCTTGTTAAAACAGACGAGTTAAAGTGGCTCCCGATTCGTTTTCTAATTTTGTTTTCACTTCTAGTCCAGTGAAGTCTGGCTGGAAAGACCCAACAACTGACACTGGAAAGGGCCTACGTCGTGACTGTAAGATTTCTGAGACGCATTCGCTCTATCTGACTAAAATCACTTGATATCCATTCCCCTAAGGTGCCCTTTTAACAATAGAAGAACATAGTTTTAGGCAAGTTGCAAAATGTTCGACAGAAAGGTTAGGACTTTTACTAAAGCTCTGGGAACCAAAACACTTTTCCTTCAACTCGAAGAACGTAATTATCCGGTAAGCGCAGTACATCCTTAAATACATACGTGAAGATCCCAACAAACTGAAATGTGAAATTGAATCGGTTTTAAATGTCAAAAAAGATATACGGTTTATCCTTTTACATAGTCCTGGTCCTTTTTAATATAGTTCCTTTATTTAAATTATATCACAATAACTTGATTTTGATTTTATTTCACACTTCGACATGTTTTTACACTTTTTTGGCTGTACACTTACTGTAATAAATAAAACACGCCGGGTGAAAAACCACCCAATAGTTTGGAATGGACTGAACAGCAGGAAGATATGTGACCAAGAATAAAAATATACTTATATTAGTTGACATGCACGTATTACATGCAAAAATTTGAGTGGTTTTGATTTAATTGTTTCGTTTCATACAAAAATAATACAAGCATAATTGATATGGCCTGCAGATTAACAACATTTTCAATATATTTTACAACTTATGTTTCCAGGTTTAAACTATTTAAACTTAACCCAATCATTTTGAACCCAATCGGTTTTTGATTTGTAATGAACATTTTTTAACAAAATTTTTCCAATTTACTTGTAAGTTTTATCTTTATTTTTTAGCTGAGTTAACCAATTCTTGATTCGGGAGTGCGATGTTTTCCCTGACCCACTTAAAAAAAATGAAGAACTTGTAATCATTAAATAATTAATAATTTTTATTAATTTACAAATGCCTGTTAAAAAAATGTCTTACTATTTTCATCACCACAACTGAATATATCTGATTAATATGGTAAGAAACCACTGGGAAACATTTTTTTTTTGATCGGACGTTGATGCACTATGATCAGTGCAAACAAGTGGCCCTTACGAGACCAAGCAGTGCAGCCCTATTCCACAGTGGGGACATAATACTAATACAAATTTTTTCCTAAATACGATAAAATTAATGATTTTAAGATTGGCAAAGAGTCGGTAGTATAAATAGTATGGTATAGTCTATTATAGTCACTACATATTATTATAAAAGGTTCAGCCACATCATACTTTGATCTACAATGATTTAAAGTAAGAGGAATAAAGTTCCTGGTAATTCCATTAGGCACAGAGATATTAATAAGGGTGGTAGATTAATTAGAAGTCTACTTGAGTAGGATGCTAGGATGAAAGGAGATATAATTAATCAACAAAGATGTTGCAAGTGGGGTGTGAAAACGTTTTCGAAAAGTTTTGGAATGTCGGATAATTTGGATATACCTCTGTAATTGCTTGTATTCGATTTATTTCCTTTTTTATGACGGGGAATAACTAATGAACAGAGGTCTACTCAGAGTTTCAGCACAGTATCTAAGCACAGAGCCTGGAACTCCCTCAGGACCCCGTGAATATACTGGCTTAATTTATGGAGATTCAAGAGAATGCAGCTTTCGCTTAACCTCGGACAAAAAATTAGGTTTGGATTGGTTATGGCATATGAATAAGATGGTTTACGGTTCTTAGTGTGTAATTTTCTTTAAAATATTACATATTGTGATTGACATTCTACATATTTCGACATATTCTGCTACATAGTTTTTATATAACATATTTTGTTGGGTTAAAATAACAATTCGGAGCGATTCCCAGACTAGGTGTTGTTCTCGGACTCCCGGCTGCCTTAAAGTTGAGTTATTTTGTAGTGGTAACTTGAGTTGGGTACCTAATTTTCCCTTTTTCATGTTTTATGGCCTTCTTTTAGATTATGCTACTTTTGGCAGATTCATATGTATTGCTTATTGTCCAACGACTAACTTGGGTCTTTGTCTTAGCCCGATTAACACGGTTATATAAAATAAAGATAAAGGATTTTGGTATTTAAGATTATAATTTAATTATACAAATTTAAAAGACTGATTTTTAATATTTTTATTTATATAAAAATCTTATAAAACTATTCGCTCTTGTCTCTTCAGCTTTCAAACAATAATAATAAAATCTTGCCCAGATAATCGTGGAAAGTTAATCTTTACATCTTCATTCACGGTTAGGAAAAATGTTGTTTTTTTATAAAATTCTAACAGTATTTTTTGGGTTATGTACAAGACACAAGACAATCAGTATAAACAAATAAAAGTATGACTGTTTACCTATGTAGTTTCCTAGTATCTAGCTAAATCTTTCATGTTTTTCATGCGACTGCAAAACACACCGACGGCCGCCTGTTGCTGCCCTGGATTTGTTTACATTGTCGGGCACGGCGTTGCCACAGGGCCACACCCTGCGAACGGCTACATCCTTTCCCACTGCCATAGGGGCAATTTTGAAAAGCTCCTTGTGGCTGACATGCGCAAAAGCTGCCATAAGTTGTGACAACACACCGCAACACCTCGGTAACCCATTATAGCCAGTTGGTCCAGTATGTACCACAAGTCCAAGCGCGAAGCATACTTTCAGTCGGAGGAAATGAACGGCGCTTAGTCTGTGCCACGGTCGCCGCGTGTGTGTTTGCGTGTCGTTCTTGTGTGTCACGCGCCATGTTTGCTGAAGTAAAAGATCAATTTCATTAATTAATTTTATCTAAGAGTATTAAAGAAGAGACAGGCGAAGAAACTCCAAAAGATAATTTTCAAGACCACCCACTATCAATCGAATTTAAAGCTTTGCCAACTGAGAATCAATCAGTTCGGGCCCTGCTTTGAAATATTGAATTTTAGTGGGTAAGGGTGTTGGTGGGTGCGTTTGACACTTATTCAATGGCTTTGCTTAGCTAACTTTTCATGGCTTTCTGTGTCATGACCAAGATTTTATTAATAGGAAATCAAACCTTTTAAAAAAAAATTGGGGCGAGAGGTTTTTCATCAAATATGTATACTCCAGGGGGAAACGTGTTTTGGGTGTGACTTGCCCTGCTTGCAATTTTCACCCTCTCAAACTCCTTGCTCTTTTACTCTTTGCCTTGTGTCAGTGTGTCAGTGGCGGATCCAGACATTGTTTTTGTAAGGCTTTACCTTTAATAAAAAACTTAGGCGACCCTGTTTCTATTACAGTTATTGCAGAACTTCCCTATATCAAACTTCCCTAATTCGTATTTCCTATAATTATAATCCAACTTAGTTATAGTAATGTTTAGCGTTTATACATATATCGATTTCGATTTGCGATTTTGTTTCATAAGGCTCACTAATTACATATCTGGAGTTCCGCATAATGCAACAGTTTTTAATTTGTTCTGTGTGTAAATAAAAATAGCTATTTTTACGTTTCCATAGATAAAAAAATACTTCAACTTTCCCATTCTCTATTTTAAAAATTGGTTTAATAATAAAGATTCAAGAGCTCGGCTAAATTTGAAAAAGTTGGATAAAGAAAGAAGTCTAAATACCTTGCAGTTAAACAAAAATGTAGTATTCCACAGAACGATAATATCTATTTTTTAACAAAAGTTGGCAACATAGTGAACGGTACGTTTCCGACGGTATAAAGTATTTATATTCTTGCTATTGTATGTCCGTCCGTCAGTCCGCCCGTCTGTCCTTCCGTCTGTCCGTCCATTTGTTCCTCCGTCTATCCATCCTTCCATTCGTCCGTACGTCTGTCAGTCCTTTCTTGTGTTTATTATTATTATCATTATTATTTATGTCTAAAAACCATAAAGTTATGTCGATTTTTATACCCTTGCAGAGTGTAATATAATTTTAGTCAATAGTTTGCAATGCAGTGAAGAAGACATTTTCGACCCTTAAAGTATATATATGTATTCTTGATCAGCATCACCAGGAGGGTCGATCTAGCCGTGTCCGTCTGTCCGTGCGTCCGTTTCTATGCAAATTAATCCCTCAGTAGTAAATCTATCTGCTTGAAACTTTCCCAAAAGTTGACTTTCTATTGCAGATAGTACATAAGTCGGAACGAGCCGAATCGGGCGACTATATCATATACATAGCTCCCATAGGAACAATCGGAAAAAAAAATTTTTTAAAATTATAACTTGATTTTTTTTGGTCTTTGCGATTTGGTAATATTTTAATATTTTGGAATTACGGTTTTAATTAAATTAAAATCGGACAACAATATCATATAGTTGCCATAGAAACGATGGCAAAATGCAGCGCAAAATCGACATAGCTTCATTGTTTTTAGTAATATAGGCATAGAAATCGAAATGTAGTCGATTTGTAATAACTGCAAGGGTATATAAACTTCGGCTTGTTGAAGATTGCTTCTTTTCTTGTCGTATAATAATCTTAATCTTGTCATGTCCGTTGTACGTACGTCTATCCCTCCGTATTGCAGGTAGGATATACGTTGGAACGAGCCGGATCGGGCGAATATATCATATAGCATAGAAAGCGAAATGTAATAGTTTTGAAAAACTACAAGGGTATATGACTTCGGCTTGCCAAATCTAGTCGAACTTTCATTGCAACTTCATTGCAACTTCGAAGTGACAACCCTGAGACAGTGATGTTTACCTCTCTATATGAATTATTTTTTTACTACATATATTGCAATTTATAATTCGGCAAGCTTAAAAGAAAAAATATTGCGTAGGTATGATTATCAAATAATTAAACGAGAATGGCATTTCACAGCACAAATACGAGCTCTTGTGGTTCCTAGATCAACATGACATTGACGAAATGCTTATAACAGAGCCTCATTTAACAAACAAGATTTATTTTTATTGAATGGCCATAAATATTGGACACAATTGGCTACATCTATATACAATTTACTTCAAAAACACTCAAACTCAATGTAAATATCTATATTGATGACATGTTATGTAAAGAAAACACTGTCTGACAGCTCAGTTGAAGAATTAGTGTCTGTTATGTCATTGGCTGCACAACACTCCACTCCAATTACAACAGCTACAAAACCCTTTAACACAGTCGGGCTTCTAGGAATATTTAAAAACTGCTATGCAATAAGAAAGGGTTTTTGCGAGAGTCGGAGGTTGAAAATAACCTGATCCTGAAGTATGAAAATAGCCTTGAAGATGAATGAAATCAAGCTCAAATTATACCTTTACATTCACAAACAGGAGAGTGATCTTTGCATCTAGAGAACGTCTCCAGAACACTTCAACAAGAAAGGAAAGCTAACTTCGGGCGGAGCCGAAGTTGAAATACCCTTGCAGAATATTCTGTAAAAAGTATTCATATGATGCATTCTTAACACTCATAAAAATCCCAACTTCCTAACTTTAAAAACACCAAAGTTATGGCAATTCCAATGGTTCAGTTTTATGGCAGCTATAGAATATAGTCGGCCGATCCTTATGAAATTTGGTATATCGGATTGATTGCCCAAAAATAAAACCGATAAAAAACTCAACTTCCTAACTTAACAAACACCAAAGTTATGGCATTTCCGATCAATCAGTTATATGGCAGCTATAGGATATAGTCGGCCGATCCCGGCCGTTCCGAATTATATACTGCGTGCAAAGGAAAGAAGGGTGTGTGAAAAGTTTCAATTCGATATCTTTAAAACTGAGAGACTAGTTCGCGTAGAAACAGACAGACGGACAGACGGACAGACGGAAATGCTTATATCAACTCAGGAGGTGATCCTGATCAAGAATAAATATACTTTATAGGGTCGGAGATGTTTCCTTCACTGCGTTTTGACCAAAATTATAATACCCTCTGCAAGGGTATAAAAAGCTTTGGGAACCTAGGAATCAAAAATACTGAAGCAGAAGTTAAAACAGTCATATAGTCTCAACAGAAAAAGAAAGCCCCGGGCCACAATTTCCTGTGACTGTGCAAGATAAAATGGCGGTATTATCCTTAACAATCGAGAAAGCCTGTTGCCACAATGATTCATGAAGCCGGAAAGGACAAGACCCAGCCATTCTCATATAGGCCAATCAGTGTTTAATAGGTATCAAAGATATTTGAACAGGTTATCCATAATGTAATCTTAATGCACCAAATTGGTTTAGATGTCGCACAAGCTTTAACCGTCTTTGGTTGGGCGTGTTTATTTATAAATTCAAAATAAAAATTCCACAGAACACCCATAAAATATTGAAGTCTTACCTTCAGGAAAGAAGTTTTGAAGTAGGATGCCAAGATTTCCTATCCAAATACCTCTCCCCAAAGCAACTGATGTAACTTATCTGGGAGTCAACCTTAACAGACGGTTTACTTGGCATACGCACATCGAAGCTTCATTGGCTTATAAACACCCTTTAACCAGCAAAACTGGAGTATAAAGTACGTTTGTACAAAGAAGTCCTAAAACCCATTTGGGGTTATGGCTCCGAGCCACGGGGAAACGCATGCGGTAGTAATTTACAATACTGGGGCACCTTGGTACATATGGAATGAAAATATTTACAAAAACTTAAACATAAGATCGTTAAAATAAAATCGACAAAGTTGAAGCAAATAAGCTTGCGTGGAAATAATAGTTACGTCAATTTTCTATATAATTAATTGTAATTAATATAATTAATATATTAGATAAAGATTTGCATACTTGTCGTCAGTCCTTATGAGTGAAGATTTATTAAATAAAATAACGTTTATCAAAAATAAACTATTAAATAAAATTACATATTAATGTTCATGTTTTTCGATTACTTACAGCCTCCCGAAAACGAGCTCCAGAAGTCGCACGATCAATATCCGGCAGCGCTCAGCGAGCACCAGCTGCGGGTCCAGGCATCGCTTCAGCGACTCAATATCCCCGACTGGTTCCGTCATTACAATAAAGGATCCGGACCGGCACCAGATGGTACCGCAGCTACAACAGCCGGCGGATACCGTACCGGCAACTTTACCCGCAAGCCCACACAGGAGTCGGGGCGCTGGCAGGGACTTAACTCGAAGACCACCTCTCTGAGCTCCTTGGCATGTCAGCGCTCCGACCGAAGTCCTCTGTTGATGAGCCCCTCAGCGCATAGCCACCACGGTGGTCAAAGCAGCATTTATTCATGCAGCTCTGCGGCGGGTCCCGGCCAGCCGCTCGGACAAACTGGTGTGAGTGGCACGCGCTGGTCCACCTCGCACCTGAACTCTACTCAAACGTCACCCAGTGCCTCACAGCGCGGCAGCTTTGCTCGAGGCGCACCCATTAACAGCAGCTTCATGTCCGTAGCCAGCAGCAGCGGTGTATTACGCAACTCCTATCGGCAGCCGTACCTGGGCTGGAGAAGCACAGAAAAGCTGTCCCATCGGACTCCCCATGAACGGTAAGTACGAATAAAGCTAAGTAATCTTTTTTGTGACATTTGAATTTATTTATTGGGTTTTCTCTAGTGGCTTTTTTTACGAATTTGGACGTTAATGCACTATGATCACTGCAATTGTTACGCGCGGAGCAGGAAAAGGACAATATAGAAAGGGACAGACTAAGTTAGAGTACATAAGAAGCCAAATACTAATACTAATTTTGTGGAGCCGTTAGGTCTCGAGAGAAGGCACATTTCAAATTTATTCAAAAGACTGGACTAAACATTTTTTAGGTGTGAAAGCTCCTTATTAAACGATTTGGTTGTTTATAGGTAGGGGACTGGATAATGGAAAAATAATTCGCATAAACTGGCAACTCAGATGATGATAGTAGTAGTTCTATACATATTACGCCCAATATGGGAAACGATAATGTTATACCTAGGAATTCGATCTCATTAAATTATTCGAAAGTAAGTATTTCAGGTGAGAGGGTTGAGTCGACAGCAATCAAGACTCCACCTCCCCGTCTGGACTGACTATCATCCCTGTAAATTTCGTACTTATCCGGAAAATTTTATCCGACCTTAACTAGGTTTCTGTACATTCAATCATGTTATATGAAAATGAAAAACTATCCGAGTACTCTTTAGTCAGCTTACTAAGTAAGCCTCTTGTATTCTGATAGGAAAGAAGAAATTAGAAGGCTAGTTTTTTGGGAAGAATGGTTTTTTGTGATGGTTCTTAAGGGTAGAGCCTGCTTTAGAAGCTTCAAAGAATCGATTTTTCCGAGGAGTTTTTTGGAAAAGAAATACATTTTCAATTGAAACGAGCCCTTCAAGTTTTATTACTATACAATTCAACATTATGCCTGTTACAAGTCTTTCGCCGATGCGCCTCGAGAGTACATGTGTCGTGCGGGGGGAAAGATGCAGGTCGCAATTTCGATCAGAAAAAAATGTTTTATTTGCAATAGTATAGCTTTTATTTAAACCAATTTTTTTAAAAAGTAGGTTAATCATAACTTTTTTAAGTTTTTTTTTAGGTTCAACTAGAAGAGAATTTAATTAAGAATTTAAATCGCACGTCAACGTTTTCGTATACAAAATATCATATATAAAAATTCGTATATAAAAAATCGTAACTCTTAGTCGCTATTTCTCGTATAACTATCATAATATTTTAATTTTGTTTTTGGGGACGCATTCTTAGATATTTTGGGTAGACATTTAGGCAAAACAAAATTTTTGGAAGTTTCTAAAGCAGCCTTTTTTCTCTTAGCTTCTTAATTTTTACAATTATGCCCTCGGTCCAGAAACTAGAGGAACACACAGATGTGAAATGAGCACAAGGAATACCAATTTTAAATGATGATACTTTCTACCTTCAAATCATTAACTTGGATTTCGTTACGGATATAAGCCGTAAAATCCATTGATGAGAGGTCTGGGGAGAGCCGTGAAACAAACACATGTATGGCAGGGAATACTCTGCTGTCCAGCCGAGATATCTTTCTTGCAATTTTTCAATAAACAGAAAGTCATTATCGGTCCGAGTCACTGTGCAACTATATCGTATCTTTTGATGAGAGAGAAAGGAGAGTGACAGCTTGGGTTCTCCCAAACACCGATTAACTTTGATGTGAGGCACCTCGAAACAAGAGAGAACGAAAAGAGAGAGTCTGGGAGTGTAACACCGATTAACTCCGATATTAGACACCTCTGAGAGATATTACCGTTGGAGTGCGTGCCGTTCCAACAGCGCCCAACGACGAAGAGAAAAACTTAAAAGGGAGGCAATAGAAAACAATAACAGCAAACCAGCACCGAAATAATGTTTAAAACGCTTTCGCACGCGCGAAACGAACGGAAAGTTGTTAAAGACACTAAAAGGTGTAGAAATGTTAAAAAAGAATTAAGTTAACCCCGGAGGTTTCAAATAGAAAATTAAATTCAGAGCGCAAAACAAAAACACGACCGTTCAGAGTAACATTCAAATCCTTAATTAAAGTACTTTTATTTTTCATAAATAAGTTGTTTTCCAGATTTGCTTTTGTATTTGGAGATTTTTAAAGTTTTCTTACGATGAGTCTAAAAACTAAATATGTATTCATTTTAATAGGCGCGTCAAAAGTCAAAAGATGCTGAATATTCTCATACATTATATTTAACATATTTTGAATGACGACATTTTTCTTATTGGAGCCACTGTTTTTATACATTCGGACGTTGATGCACTAAGATCAGCGCAAACAAGTGACCCTTACGACACCAAGCAGTGCTTGTTACGCGCGGAGCCTTATAGGCGTAAAAACGAGATCGCGAGAAGTTAAAAAGCACAATGTAGAAGCGGACAGACTAAGATTAGAAATACGTACGAGACTAAATACTAATACTAATTTTGTGCTAAGTAAGATAAAATTAATGCTTTTAAGCTTGGCAAAGAGTCGGTAGTAGAAATAATGTGGTATAGTCTATTATAGTCGTTACACAGTACTCTAAACGGTTCATACATATCAAAGTTAGATCTACAAATATTTAATGTAAGAGGAACATAGTTCCTGGTAATTCTATTAGGCACGGAGAAGCTTATGCGACCCAGTAACTCGGGACTCTCCACATCCCCGTGAATAAGTTTATAGATAAAAGTTGTGCCAAGCATCGTTCTACGGTTTACTAATGATGGTAGATTAATTAGGAGGAGTCTACTAGAGTAGGATGGTAAAATAGACTCTATCCGGTCTATATGTACACCATACTGAGGACTCCAAACTGCTGAACAGTACTCAAGGATTGGACGGACTAGTGAAATGAACAGAGTCTTTGTAACATAGGGATCATCGAATTCCTTTGACCACCTTTTTATAAATCCAAGTACTCCCCTGGCTTTATTTACTATAGAAGTAATATGGTCACAGAACTTAAGTTTTGGGTCAAGGAGGACGCCAAGGTCATCAACTTGCGTAATTCTAGACAACGCACAACCCCCCAGCGTATACGTTGCGTATTGTGGGTTCACCCGAAAAAATGTCATTACTTTGCACTTAGCGCTATTTAAATCCAAAAGATTTTCACAACACCATGTTTGAAAAGCATTTAGGTCAGATTGTAAGTCGGAACTGCTAGAAATTTCGTTATATTGCAGGCATACCCTTGCAGAGGGTATTATAATTTCAGTCAAAAGTTTGCAACGCAATAAAGGAGACATTTCCCCTTGCAGAGGGTATTATAATTTCAGTCAAAAGTTTGCAACGCAATAAAGGAGACATTTCCGACTCTATAAAGTATATATATTCTTGATCAGCATCACCAGGAGGGTCGATCGTTTAGTAAATCCTTGTTGATACGGAGAAATGATTGATCTACAAAGGTGCTGCAAATAAGGAGTAATGATATTTTCAAAAAGCTTGGGAATAGCTGACAACTTAGAAATACCTCTGTAGCTACTGGCTTCTAACTTGTTACCATTTATGAAAAGAGGAATGATTGAACAAATGATTCTTTCCAAATATTTGGGAGTTTGGAAGTTTCTAGAGATAAGTTAAAAAACTTGTGAAGAATAAATTGTGAGGAATACCATCGGGCCAAGAAGAGAGCTTTCTGTTAAAGTGGGAGAAAATATGATATTTGACTTGGATATGGTGTAAGAATATGGCTATGATAAATGATCTAAAGTAGAGTAAGTCGTTTGAAGAAATGGGGGAAATTATGGCCTGATCTTGACCGAGCACTTAAATATCTAGTAACAAGAAAGGAAAGCTAGCTTCGGGCGAAGCCGAAGTTGATATACCCTTGCAGAATATTCTGTAAATAATATTCTCCAAAATTATTCATATAATGCATTCTAAATACTCATATAAATCCCAACTTCCTAACTTTAAAAACACCAAAGTTATGGCATTTTTAATCGTTCAGTTATATGGCAGCTATAGGATATAGTCGGCCGATCCCTATAAAATTTGGTAGGTCGGATTGATTGGCCAAATATAAAATTCATAGAAAATCCCAACTTCCTAACTTTAAAAACACCAAAGTTATGGTATTTCCTATCGTTATATGGGAGCTATAGGATATAGTCGGCCGATCCTTATGAAATTTGGTAGGTCGAATTGATTGGCCGAATAAAAAAGAAAATCCCAACTTCCTAACTTTACAAACACCAGATTTATGGCATTTCCTATCGTTCAGTTATATGGCAGCTGTAGGATATAGTCGGCCGATCCCGGCCGTTCCGACTTATATTCTGCGTGCAAAGGAAAGAAGGGTGTGTGCAAAGTTTCAATTCGATATCTTTAAAACTGAATGACTAGACGGACAGACGGACAGACGGACATGCTTATATCAACTCAGGAGGTGATCCTGATCAAGAATATATATACTTTATAGAGTCGGAGATGTCTCCTTCACTGCGTTGCATACTTTTGACCAAAATTATAATACCCTCTGCAAGGGTATAAAAACAGATTGAGAACCGGTATTTTTATATTTCCTAAAAAGCCTGGACTTTTTTAAGTGTGTCTACTCTTTGTTAAAACAAGATGATTTATTGGAAATTTACGGATAGTACCACGAAACTCTGAAATAAAAAATGAGTTTATTGTAGTGTAAATACATTAACTGCATCGGACATATTAATGCATAGGTAAAGATCAGACCAATTAAAGCCAGAAAAAAAATTATTTAGCCTCAGTAAGTCTGCAAAAACAATGTATTCGTGTGGTTGTTTTTTCTGATTTTTCTTCTATAACTCTACCCGAGTCAAATGTAAGTTCGATTGTACGGTGATATAGATCTTCAGGTTGCGTGAGTGGTGCTACTCTGCACAAAAACATACCTTTGATTTGATACAAAACACAAATCAAGGTGGAGTCTTGATTACTGTCGACTCAACCCTCTCACCTGAAATTCTTACTTACAAAGAATTTAGTGACATCGAATTCCTTGGTATAAAATTATCGGTTCCCATTAGTTCTATACATATTACTTGTTCATAAATCCCATCATTTTACTTTTAAATTCTTACGTAATAACCTATACATTTAAAAAGTAAGTATAATATGTCATTTGAGTTATTCGATTATCTTCCTTCAATAGAAAGACCACTTTTGGGAAAGTTTCAAGCAGATATATCTGCTATAGCTTTAAAACTGAAGGATTGGCTTGCGTAAAAACAGACAGACGGACGGACAGACGAACATGGCTAGATCGACTCTCCTGGTCATGCTGATCAAGAAAATATATACTTTATAGGGTCGGAAATGTCTTCATCACGTTGCAAACTTTTGACTGAAATTATAATACCCTCTGCAAGGATATACCAATTGTATCCGCTATAGTCCGTGGTTTTGTCAACATTGGGATTCTAAAAGCTTTTTTATGTCTTACTTCCCAAGCAAATAGTTATACCCTTTTTTATACCCTTGCAGAGGGTATTATAATTTTGGTCAAAAGTGTGCAACGCAGTGAAGGAGACATCTCCGACCCTATAAAGTATATATATTCTTGATCAGGATCACCTCCTGAGTTGATATAGCCATGTCCGTCTGTCCGTCTGTCCGTCTGTCCGTCTGTCCGTCTGTCCGTCTGTCTGTCCGTCTGTCTGTCCGTCTGTCTGTTTCTACGCGAACTAGTCTCTCAGTTTTAAAGCTATCGAATTGAAACTTTGCACACACCCTTCTTTCCTTTGCACGCAGTATATAAGTCGGAACGGCCGGGATCGGCCGACTATATCCTATAGCTGCCATATAACTGAACGATAGGAAATGCCATAACTCTGCTGTTTGTAAAGTTAGGAAGTTGGGATTTTCTATGGCTTCTTTATTTGGCCAATCAATTCGACCTACCAAATTTCATAAGGATCGGCCGACTATATCCTATAGCTCCCATATAACGATAGGAAATAGCATAACTTTGGTGTTTTTAGAGTTAGGAAGTTGGGATTTTCTATGGGTTTTATATTTGGCCAATCAATCCGACCTACCAAATTTTATAGGGATCGGCCGGCTATATCCTATAGCTGCCATATAACTGAACGATTGAAAATGCCATAACTTTGGTGTTTTTAAAGTTAGAAAGTTGGGATTTTTTATGAGTGTTAAGAATGCATCATATGAATAATTTTGGAGAATATTATTTACAGAATATTCTGCAAGGGTATATCAACTTCGGCTCCGCCCGAAGTTAGCTTTCCTTTCTTGTTTATGTTTAACAATGATAAATCTTTAACAAAAAAACAAAACAAAATTAATGAATCTTTTCGAAAGAAATTAAATTTTTATGGTTCGACTAATCAAAACTTTATCTTTCAGTCTGGCCATTTCGCTGCTGGCAAATCGCACAACCCCATCCCCAACGTCTACGCCCAACGGAACGCGACCCCTACAATCTGAAACGGCTGAGGTTCAGAGTTCCATAAAGGAAGTTACATCCGCCATTGTTCACTACGTAAATGACCAGCAGCAGTCCCAACATCAACGCAGTCGCTCAGCCAGTCCAAATTCAAGGTAAGCACGGATACCAGCTAGTTTCAAAAAATTAAACAATAGTTGCAAGATTATGTTGCTGCCCTGCAATTCATCACTGACTAAATTTAACACATAAGTCGACAATCGAGCAAACGTAGAAAAGGTGATGAATTTTCAATTGTTGAACTTTGACATGTCAATCTTAAATTCATCACTTTTTTGTATATAAATTTATTATTACATCATAACCAGTGATGCATTTTTCGGTGACGAATGGCAAGGGTTCATCCGCGCTTTATTTTTTCCTCCTTCTCCCAGTGGAAAGATGAAGTTCTTGCGTGCTCCATCGATTCATACCCCATCAAGATCGATCCAATTATATTCCCCATTATAATTTTTTTTGACAACACAATTCGTAGCTACTTGTAAAGGTCTTAACCCCAGAATGCACCACAGTTAGCAGCCTCAAAAACCAAACAAAAAAATGCCCACCATTTCATATTGAGGTAAGACATCTGTTTTATGTTAAGTGTGCTCTTCCTGGTAGTAATTTGTAACTAACCCAGAACCATTTACATAAGATCATCGGTGTATAATGTTGGAAATATAAAATTCGGGGAGAGTTTATGTTTTTGAACTATTTGCCTAACAAAATTCATAACCTAACAACATTTTAAACAAAATACATGCCAGCTGGCTAAAATAACTCTTAGTAAAAAGATATTAATTAAAAAACAAGAAAGGAAAGCAAACTTCGGGCGGAGCCGAAGTTGATATACCCTTGCAGAATATTCTGTAAATAATATTCTCCAAAAATCTTCATATAATGCATTCTAAATACTCATAAAAATCCCAACTTCCTAAATTTAAAAACACCAAAGTTATGGCATTTTCAATCGTTCAGTTATATGGCAGCTATAGGATATAGTCGGCCGATCCCTATAACATTTGGTAGGTCGAATTGATTGGCCAAATATAAAATTCATAGAAAATACCAAATTCCTAACTTTAAAAACACCAAAGTTATGGTATTTCCTATCGTTATATGGGAGCTATAGGATATAGTCGGCCGATCCTTATGAAATTTGCTAGGTCGAATTGATTGGCCAAATAAAAAAGCCATAGAAAATCCCAACTTCCTAACTTTACAAACACCAGAGTTATGGCATTTCCTATCGTTCAGTTATATGGCAGCTATAGGATATAGTCGACCGATCCCGGCCGTTCCGACTTATATACTGCGTGCAAAGGAAAGAAGGGTGTGTGCAAAGTTTCAATTTCAGTTTCTTTAAAACTGAGAGACTAGTTCGCGTAGAAACAGACAGACGGACAGACAGACGGACAGACAGACGGACAGACGGACACACGGACAGACGGACATGCTTATATCAACTCAGGAGGTGATCCTGATCAAGAATATATATACTTTATAGGGTCGGAGATGTCTCCTTCACTGCGTTGCACACTTTTGACCAAAATTATAATACCCTCTGCAAGGGTATAATTATTAGAGTCCCAATTTTTTGACAAAAAAAAGTTGGTCCCATAAAAATTAAAAAAAAAAATAAAGAAATATCACAATAAAAAAATTTAAAATAATATATATTTTATTGATATTAATGGCAATTATAATCTTTAATACATAGTAGACACTGTATCTTTGCTTATGCCAACAGGTATGACAGCATTACAATGTATTTAAGTTTCAATTTGAAATCCCATATGCTCTGGCATTGCTTCCATTTTCTTAGATGGCGATCAAACTTAACATTATTTTATTAATATCTTTACTGTTCTCAAGCCTAATTGCTTAGTGTCGAATAATAAGCCAAAAGCAATATTGATACATTGATTATATCATTATTTCGGATAAATGCAATGGCGTTCCTATTGCGATGTCTATGCCTATATAACCAATAACTATGAAGCTATGTCAATTTTGCGATGCATTTTGCCATCGTTTCTATTGCAGCTATATGATTATACCCGTTACTCGTAGAGTAAAAGGGTATATTGTATTCGTGCAAAAGTATGTAACAGGTAGAAGGAAGCGTTTCCGACCCTATAAAGTATATATATTCTTGATCAGGGTCACTAGCCGAGTCGATATAGCCATGTCCGTCTGTCCGTCTGTCCGTCTGTCCGTCTGTCCGTCCGTATGAACGCTGAGATCTCGGAAACTATAAAAGCTAGAAGATTGGCATTTTGCATGCAGATTTTAGGAGTTCCTACGCAGCGCAAGTTTGTTTCAAAAGGTGCCACGCCCCTTTAACGCCCACAATCGCTTATATACGATTTTATATAAATATAAATTTAAATATTTCGGAAAAGTAAAAATGCAGTTTTATTGTGTTTATCAATACCTATCGAAATGTAGAAGAAATTTTTCAAATCGGACCATTCGTTTAAAAGTTAATTATAGTTAATTATAAATCTCGAAGGAAAATTTTGATAAATGAAAAAAAACATAAACATAAATTTCAATTTTAGGTTTTTCAATGGAAGCTATATGAAATAGATGTTAAAAATTTAATTACCAAATCCCAAAGAACAACAGAAAAATATTTTTAAAAAATGTATACCTTTTTCCCGATTGTTCCTATGGGAGCTATATGAGATTCCGGGAACGTTTGCTCACACATGCAAACTGTCTGGCAAGACATCTTGCAACACCACTGGGTCTGCGGCGTCTCCGCAAACGACACCCGGCAGACTTATGGATTCTCGGCCTTGACAGACACGGTCGTCCTCTGTAATTACACATCTTGATTAACTTTTGATCGGCTATGACCACACCTGATTTGCCCAAGAATGGAGCACCCTCTACCCGCTTTTTTGGGATCTTTAGAAATAATTCGTCAATACACGAAAACAAGGTCCATCCTAGGGTGGCGTGTTCAACACTCTAATAAAATATGAGACTTCATACCTGCAACAGAAAGTTTCAAGCAGATAACTTTAATACTGAGGGACTAGTTTGCGTAGAAACGGACAGACGGTCGGACGGACAGTTATTACAAATCGACTAAAATCGATGGAAATGTTAAAATGACGGAAATGGAGATTTTTTTTATTCAAATAGTTTGTGACTTTTTGTTTAAAATATGATATGCTTTTTCATTAATAACTTCCTTTGACATTGTAATGATAAATTCAAATCCTTCAAATTGAATTATTTAAACATATAATATTTATTTTATGAACACGAAGGTTTAAAAAAATTTCATACTCCCACCTCTGTACACATACATTGTGTTTTGGTTGCTTTGGTTTGCTTTTGGAATTTCGAAAGCTCTTAATGTAGTTTGGCTTTCAAAAATAAAAGTAAAAGCAAATTCTAATAAAAGGCTTTCTCAACAGCTACTAACCTTTCACCGCAGAGAAAATAATGATTATTACCAAAATATATTTTAACCGACTATTTTACTTTTTTACTCAAATGAGATCAAAAACTTGGCAAGGTTAGAAATAGAAAAAATATATTTCAAAAACACATTATGTCTAAAAAATGCTATTGAAACTTTATAGAAACTTTGGGCAACGTTTAAGCGTTGAAATACACAATTTTTTTAGAAATAACAGACTGACAATGTTAAAATTGATTTTACTAAAGAGATTCCATATGATTATTTAAAATGGATATTAAGTTTTCAGAGTGGTAGGACCAACGAGAGGGTTACAATATCTGTTTCAAGCTTAAGGGGAACCTGCTATTCGCGGTCGAATAATGCGTAATTTATGTTTTTTTTTTGCTCGGTTAAAATTAGTGAAAACATTTTAAAATTTGTCAATTTTTTAAATTTGACTATTTATTACACATTTAAAAAGTGTACAGAAAATTTTGTAAAATAAAAGGATCACCTTTACTGTGTAAACGGATTCCGCATTTATATTTTTTCGCCCAAGGAGTGTCTCCATTGTGTACACTTTATTGTCCTTAAATGTGGCCTGAATCAAAAAAAAACATTTTTTTAACTTTATGATAGTAGAGTCTATGTGACTATTACATTTAAAAAAAAAAAATTCGAAATTTATTTATTTTCGTGGCTTCAAGTTCAAATTTTTTCCGATCAAAAAATTTACTTTAAAATACTACAAATATGGATTTTTTTGTTTTAATTTTTTTTCAGATGTAATACAATTTAATGATCTATCAAATGAGCTGTCAAAAAGCCTGATTGGTTCACTACAGCTTTCTCAATCGCGTACAGAACACAAAAAAATGGTGTTTCGAAAAAGTTTTGAAGGGTTTAATCACGCCCCCCCGGTACAAAATCACAATACTTCAGATATCGACTTGAAATTTTAAAGCAATATTCTTGAACAGTTTTACAATTTACAAAACCAACCCACAGTATGCCGCATATACGCTACTTGGTTGTGTTCTAACTCGATTCATATCGATGATCTTGGCGTCCTTCTAAAAACAACACAATCCGATTTAATAAAACAAAGCAAACTTTATTTTTAATCTTTAATAATTGATCCTGCGCTGTGGTACTTATTAAAATATTTCAAGAGTTTTCAATTAAAAAAGTTATCAAGTTAAAAAATATTGTTTTCTTAATAAATTTATTGCAAACAAAAATATTCCGTTACAGACTTGTAAAGTTAGGTTATCTGATATTTCTTTATATACGTCAACCCTGGGGACGTGGACAGAGTTTTATTTTTTTTAAATTTAAGAATTAAGATTTAACTTTAAACACATGTCAAATATTTCCTGATAGGCACCAAATTTTCCTGAAGAACTTCTTATCATTATTAATTTGGGTAAATAAAAAATAAATAAACCTATGAAAATAAAATCAAAACGACCGCGAATTTCAAGAAATTATAACTTATTTATATAGGCAAACATGCTAGAATACAACAAACTCAACTGAAAATGCTTAAGACTTTTTTATTTTTTCATTACTAATTTTGATTTAATAGTCTGGAGTTAATAGCCTCCCAAGTTAGTATAGAATGCTTTTAAAAAAAACACAATAAGTCCAAAGAGTGATCTCTTGAGAGCTTAAGTATCCAGCGACTCATTAACATCTTGAACTAATTTAATTTCCACCAATACGTATCATACTGATTTAACTAACTTTGTGGTGAAATATCCCTATTGAAAAGACAATTAACTCATTATCCCGTACCATCTGTTCACTGCAGGAAGTGCTGGCTGGAGAGCAGCTTTGTGGGCACACGACCCCTGGACTCTCCACAGACACCCGTGATTGACAACAGCCCCTCGGAATTGGAAAGCGACCACCAGCAGCAGCTCCACCAATTCCAGCCGCATCAACTGCATCTAGATGGAAGTCCTTCGCCAGTAGTCTCCGCAGTTCAGCCGCCACTTCGCATGAACGGACTCAGCCGTATCGGCGGCGGTGGCGGTGAGTCTACCATCCATATCTGACATCTTACCGGAGTAGATACAACCGGCGACTTGTGCTTAGTTGTTGTTAGCTCGATCAATATATTTTTTGTTATGGTTTGTGTGCACAATCAAACAAATACACTTAGAACCAAAAATACTTAGATATCGACTCCACTATTCCATAGAGAAACACACAACCCATATAAACAGATGAGAATGCACTTTTATACTTTTTATTTTCTATTTTGATTACATTTGGTGCAAAGAGCGTCGCATTTAAAATTCATGATCGAATACGAAGATTAGCAAATGTGGGTTTGCGCAAATATGGTTTTGAATCATTTTATTAAAAAACTACTTTTATGTTTATTTAATATATTATTATTATTATTCTTAAAATTATAACACTTTGACCCACAAATCTTTTAAAAAAATGTCCATAGCATACTTTTCAAAGACTAAGCTTTCTATGACATTACTCTCATTGAAATTTTAATAAAATTTAAACGAAATGAACTTAACTTAAAGAGTTAAAAGGAATTTTCTATTTTAGGCTTGGTTTTTAAAAAAGAAAAATTCACGAACTAAACTTCAAATTGGCAATTTGACAAAATATAAAACATAATAAAAAACTTATTTATTTCTATTGCGACTATGCAAATAACTATTTAAACTTCGAATTGGCAATTTGACAAAATATAAAACATAATAAAAACTTATTTATTTCTATTGCGGCTATGCAAATAACTATTTAAAGAAATATTGGAATATTATTTTTGTATGAATTATTAGATATGTTATTTATATACATTAATATGACTATATAAACAGCTTATAAACAGGCTTGTTTTTGTGGCATCAATAAAACGAAATATTTTTTAAATTTGTTTGACTTTATTTATTTAAAAATATTTTTAAGTTTATTTTGGCTATCTGTTGTACTATTTTTTAGTTACAATATTTTATTGAAACGTATTGCGTTATTGAATTAAAAAATGACTTGGTTCTCAGATATTTGACCGGTGCCCATGATTTTATTTTATTTGTTTCCAATTGTTATATTTGGTCTCCTTACTCCATATTACATGGATAGAAATTCAAAAACTAATGCTACAATTCAACTGGTGGCCTGTGTAATTCATTACTCATATTAATATAGCGCCCGAACGGTCGTTAAGCAACGCCTCGCTAGAAGATGTACTAGCCTCGCTTTTAGGACTGCCTACTATCTTATCCAGCCAGAACAGCAATCACAACAACAACAACAACAACAGACACAAAGCGGGTCCTCCGACAACAGGTATGAACCTGTAAGTTTATGTTTTAGTATACAAAACAAGGATATTTATTAACAAAAGACTATACTAAATACAAAAATTTCTTTCGACGTTGGTTGCTTATAAACTTGAATTCCTTTAAAAGTACGCACTGGATGTCTTGCCTTATTAAATACAATGAAAAGACGTAGACCAAATTTAGCTTCGTCAAGCCGAAGGCTTAGTACCCTTGTAGATATACATATGTATATATATTTTCAGTAGGTTGAAAAATCATATTGTCAACATTATATTTACGGATATGTTTTGCGTCACATCGAGTGGGCGGAGGCAACTATTTACAACTGCTGAGAAGATAGGTAAAGTATGTCAAGAAATACTTTACACACTGAACAATAAGTTAATTTGATAATCATGTAAAGTCCAAATATGCAAAAACAAACACTTTCTGCAATGAAAACGAAAAATGAAACAAACTATAAAATCACAAATTTTTGACACTGTCAAAATTTTCATTTTAATTTTCAAGTACATATGTATGATTTTTTAAATTATAAATAAACGGTACTTTACCGGTACGCTTTTGCAAGCAACGCTATATTTGCATTCCTTATCATTTACTTATGTACATGTGAAAAATTCCTAAATGTGCATCAAAAAGTAACTTCTTAAGATTTTTAAAATGACTGTTAAAAAGTAGATCTTTTAGGTGGAGTAATTGAATTTCTATAATAAGAACCTAGAAAAATTTGCTGCAGAACTTGCAGAACCGTGTTCAGTTTCACAAAAAACTATATTTAATGTTCTATGTGAACAAAGAGCCACCAATATCGATGCGAACCCTTACATGTTTCTGCGCTAGTTAATTAAGAACAATCGACTTAATAAATATGCCTTAAAAAATGATCAAAATTTTAAAGAAGTTCTTTGTTTTTTTCTGCAAAGTAAAAATAAACTATATTTCAGTGTGTAAAGTGTTCCTTGACAGACTGCTTAATCAACAGGTGATACAGATAATTGTAAAGCTACCTTAAAGCCTGAAAGTCCTGCATATTGCAATAAATATAGGTTGGTACTCTAATATAAATTTTACAGGAGTGGAAGACTGAATATTGCTTAAAAAAGAAATAGAATCAAATGTGCTATTAATAAGTTTAACTATAAACATGACACTAATTCAAGTTCGTCTGTACTGCAAAGTTGTCAAATGCAAAATAAACTGTTAAATCAAACAAGAGATATTATTTTCGTACGGATTTAATAAGATCCTTATATTTCGTATATTGGTCTGAGCATAAGATGCTAAGACGTAAATATGCTTAGTGGTGAAAGATTGGTCAAACTCTTGAGACCATCGTTTTCTAAACTCTTTAACCCATTTGGCCTAGACTGGTAAATATAAAGACTAAAACTAGAGGGCATCAGAGAAGAGCTTTGTCTCAGGCGAGACTTATAAAGCAAGTTTGACGAGCGAAGGAAAACGCAGCAAACGCTTTGAAATATTAGGCTCAGGTACACGCTGGAGGCTAAAAGCGCTCATGCGCTCTTCTGAAAACGTTTAATATATTTTATATGTTAAATAATCTAAAGTATTTTAAAATAATTATTTTCTTTGCTAACGGAATAAAATGTGCCAACCAATGGTTGCCAGAAAGTTCGAGAGCATTTTTGACAAGTGACAACTTGAACTGGGCTGTTTATATCTATCTGTACAGCATACGACGATTCCTGACAGGCACTGTAATATTCCGGAAGTGTGAAGCATTTTCTTATACTTAGTAGATGGAGTATAAAGCTGCGCCCATGAAAATCGCATCACGTTAGCCTGAAAAACCAAATGAGAACCACAATTTATTTTAACCAAATGGTAAAAATAACATTAATTAATTATTAATAGGGACCGAATGTCAGTGGATCGCTTAGCAAGACAGTCAAGTATCGAACCTTTCGCTGCTGCTGCATCCCTACAAAAACTTGTAACTTAAATGCAAGTTTGGAAACAATAAGAAGACGACTCAGAGATAATAACCTCATTTGAAAAGTGCCGTCACTCACAAAAAAACATGCCGCCAAACGTTTAAAGTTTGCAAGACCCCACTTAAATTGGCCATTAGAGAAGTGGAGGAATATTTTGAGGTCGGATGAAACTAAAAAGTTTTGTTTGGAGGCCGTGGCACTCGGCATTATATATTTTGTTTTTTCTCCAAAATATACCTTAAAGAAGGTAAAGCACGGTGGTTCATCAATTATGATTTGGGCAAGCTTTTCATACTACGCAGTTGGGCTAGTATATGGGATTAAAAACAATATTGGACTGCTATCTATACATCAAAATTTTAAACGACTAAATGCTTCCATATGCTTCCGAGGACATGCCACTTATTTGGACGTTCCAACAGGACAACGATCCCAAACATACGAGTAAACTCGTTAAAGAGTGGTTCGCGGCCAATCAAGTCAGTGTCATGGAGTGGCCTGCACAGTCCCCCGATGAGAATTTTTGGTGTGACGTGAAGAAAGTAGTCTCGCAAATAAGAACAAACAAAAACATTTAACACTATGAAGCTGTACAAAAGACTTGGGGCTCTATTCCTGTGAAGAGATGCCACAATTTAGTTATGTAATTCCATCCATAAGCGCTGTGCGTCCGTTATTGCAATCAATGGATATGCAACTAAATACCAAAATAATTCTTAAATATAGGTTTATTATATACATTTAATTATTCAATCTTTAAAGCAAATTAGGCTGTGATGAATTTTTAATAGTTTCACTACTATTATTTTGAACATAAAAAATTTTTGTAATATTTCACATTTTTATTTTTTTCTGAAAAATCTTTTGAATTATCCTAATTTGTTTTGAATTATTATTACCTACTATTAGTTGAGTTTTAATGAAAATTTAAAACATTTTGTAAAAACGTTTCAAAATTTATTTTTGGCGTTTTTAAGAAAACCTCTGCTGGCACTAATACTACATATTATGACCGAAGCTGTATATAAATCCTATAGAAATTGGAAAAAAATAATAAAAATATGACTTTGATTTTAATTTTTGTATTTTGCTGTTTTTTAATTTATCAAAATATTCCTATATTAGAAGTGCGTTGTTAGTTTTGTCAACAACAATATCACATAGCTTCATTGTTTTTAGTAATAACTGCAAGGGTATAAAACTTATAGACTTCGACTTGCCGATGTTTGCTTCATTTCTTTTAATAACTAAAATTTAAAACTATATATTTGAGTCTTGCTCCGTAATCCGTTTCGTACAACGTATCCGTCTGACTATTAGGACCTGCCATTCACAGCTAACCTTGTTATTTATGTATAAACTTTTGTCAACGTCTCAGTTTAAACATTACATTTTGCGGCGTATATAGCTAAAGTGAACAGTATTTAGTAATTAGGATACGTTTTTTTTATATTTAAATGAATACGCAAAAATAATGCGAAATTGTGTGGGTGTAGAAATTTGGCAAAGTGAATTTAAGTGTTGCCTTATTTATAGATAAAAAAATTCAATATCCAAGATTTTTGACGAGCATGACATAACTTATGGTTATTAAAATCATTATTGTTGTAATCGGAAAGCTCAGGAAAGATTCTAGAAACGGTTAACTTATATAGGATAGAGATATTACGCCGAAGAATAGAGTAAAAAACATTACCACGAAAAATTCCACATAAAACTCCTTTATGAAGAATGTGTCATTCAAATTCAATTAAGTGGACATAAAAGATAAATAGTTAGAGCTATTTAAACAGTGCAAGTTTAAATTTTGTCCCACTCGCATTTTAGATGGTAAAAAAATGCACCCAATCATTTTACAGACTTTTAAATTTGAGTAATTCCTTCCGTTATTACAATTTACAAGTTACCCGATATGGACTACCCGGTAGAACTTGTTTTCAGTAGTAGTCGGTTGGGCTTATATATGAAACAATCTTGTTTTGGTAGAACTACTAGGTGAGGTGAAAAGTAATCTTCTTGACCGCCAGAATGCGCTACTATTGCAAAGAAGGTTATGGTTCCTTACGGTGCCTTCATATTTAGGAAAGCATACCAAATTTCAGTGCGGTACTGCCCCTAGTTTTGTTTTGGCAGCTGATTGTTGTTGACGTGTTTGGCATCAAGTTGAATATGGACAAAAACGATTTTCGTTCTCTCATAAACATCATTTTTTGAGAGGCAAAACGGCGAAGGAAACAAATGAAAAATTGGACAAATCTTATGGGGCTCCGTCGGACTATTATCTCTTCCCGAACCTGAAGAGATGGCTCATTAATAAAAAATTCAGCTCACGCGAGGAAGTCATCGACGCCGTGGAGAAGTATTTTGCAGACCTTCAGAAAAATTACTTTACGGATGGGATCAATAAGTTGGAAAATAAAAATTGGAATAAGTGTATCGAGCTAAAAGGGGACAACATTGAATAAAAAAAAAAAACATTTGAGAACAAAATTTTTTTTCATTCCCAAGGAGTTTCTTTTTCACACCATCTAGTAGTTATACCCGTTACTCGTAGAGTAAAAGGGTATATTGTATTCGTGCAAAAGTATGTAACAGGTAGAAGGAAGCGTTTCCGACCCTATAAAGTATATATATTCTTGTTTAGGATCACTAGCCGAGTCGATCCAGCCATGTCCGTCTGTCCGTCTGTCTGTCTGTCCGTATGAACGCTGAGATCTCGGAAACTATAAAAGCTAGAAGATTGGCATTTTGCATGTAGATTTTAGGAGTTCTTACGCAGCGCAAGTTTGTTTCAAAATGGTGCCACGCCCCCTCTGACGCCCACAAGTCACAAGCTGTGGCCACAGTTTTGATGCTATTATGAAAATTTTTTTTGATATGTATTTGTTTCGTCAATACCTATCGATTGGCCAAATAAAAGTTTGTCACGCCCACTCTAACGCCCAAAAAACCATTAAACGCTTAAGCCTGGCTAGCGCCTACATTTCCGCCTTTCATAGCGCCATCTAACGGATGACTTTGGAACAGCTGGCCAAGGTGCTCAACAGAGTCAACATTAATTCTCGATAAGGATTTCTATTAAAGGAAATTGCGATGGTTTTCATTTGTCAATACCGAACAATATCCCAAGAACTATGCAAATCAAATCAAGTTAGCCAAATTGGAGGCCTGAGTCAAACAATTGCGTATGTGTGTATGTATGTAAGCATTGCACTCAAAAACATAAACATAAACACAGCTGTTGGTGCAGGACAAAAGCTGCCTGCGCTAAAACAGCGCTGGTGCTGATGCTCGTGCTGTAAAGCTGCCAGCTCTAAGAGATTGCCGAATTCAAATTGATAATTTTAACTGAGTAACGGGTATCTAATAGTCGAGGCACTCGACTATAGCGTTCTCACTTGTTTTCAGTTGTAGTCGGTTCAGCTTTTGGAACTTTGATTTTATAAACGATCTGCGAGATTAACAGGCTTTTCAAAAATGCCATAGGTATTTTTTGGTAAGGTGTCAAAGAAAAAAAAACAAGTCTACATTAAAGCAAAGGCAACAGTGCGTATGAAAAATTAAATTTAATGCTTTTTCGCACAGGCTAAAACTTTTTTTTCATAACATGTTATTTCTTTTTTCAAAAATGTTCATAAAAAAGTCAATAAAATAAGTCAACAATAATGTACATACATCTGTGTTGATCCCGCCACCCCCGGAATGCTCTTTGTTGTTGTTCATGTGTAATAAATCCACCAGAAACTTGGTAAAACTAATCCCAATATTGTTTCTTTTCACAGATACAGACATAGCTAGTCGACAGCAATTGGAAGTCCTATCGTCGGCCGAGCAGCAGCGGCTACGCCGTCGCAGCGAGGGCGACGCCCCTCAACAGAAAATGCAACCTCAGAAAGGCCAGCCCCAATCGCATTCACAGTCCAACTCGCAGTCGTTTGTGGCAGGATCAAGTGGCCAGGCAAATGTCATCCGGGGAAGCCGGCGGGTCTCGTTAGGCGACTCCGCGTCCACAAATACACATCAGGACTTGGAGAGCGAGATTAACGGGGAGTTAAGAGTGGGATCGGAGCAACAAATCCGTTGCCGGAACACAAAGTGCGACAAAAGTGCTTTGGCAATCGATGCAAAGAAGGTCTTCAAGTCCTGCCACAATTGCTCCCATCTATACTGTTCGCGTGAGTGTCGGCGAGCCCACTGGGAGAAACATCGCAAGGCGTGCCTGCACTCGCGCGCCTCCAACCTGTGTCGCCAGGTGCTGGCTACCTGCAAGGACGACGTCGATTCGCAACGCCATCTTAGCCTGTTGGCGCGCAAAGGAAGCCTCTCACAGGGACGTGGCGTGGTCCGGGTGCTTTTCCGCAGTGCCGAGGCGGCGGAGGGCTTTATCAAGAACGGGTTCCAGTGCATTGGGGAGGCCACGTACGTGCGCTGGCCAGACCTCATGCCCGCCGAAATGGGCCTAGAGCTGTACTCTGAACTCCTTAAGCTCAGCACGGAGTACAAGCCGAAGACCAAGATGCTCATTTACGTGGCCATTTGCGTCGTCTCCGAGGCACCGGGCATGGGACAGACGCCTGTGCGCTGGGAGCGCCAACTGGTCAGTCGTTGTGCCAAACTGAAGCTCTGCAAGACGATGCTGGCTGAGCTGGAGCAACAGCAGACTTCGCTCGTGCATCCGGTTTCGGGTGTGGACAACCCGGAGCGTACGGAGATCCTCATACTGACTTTTAACTCCGGTCAGCGTTCAGTACAAGGGAATCGAGAGCTGATCCTCTCCAACATTCTAGAAATCCTATCTAGGCGCGGCGTCACGTTAAGAAAACACTATCCCGAGATATTTCACCGCCTACAGACCTACACCGAGGGCCAATGCGACAAATTTAACCCGGTGACTCTGCATCCACGGGATACGCAGACGGGACAAGGCTTCGTATGCATCATCATGCCCGTGCACTTGGACAGCGAGTTCATAAAGCTTCCTTCAGCGGCGGACGGTGGCAATCGAGTGACTACAATAGATGTGGGATCTCCGGCGGCTCTCGCCCACTTAGATGACGATGACCTGCTCAAGCCCACATCCAAGGAGAGCTGATTAAGGGACGACGACAGCATCTGCAGCAGCAGCAAAGGACGTCAAAGCGGAAGGAGTGGCAGCAACTCAATTCACAGCATCGCCTTGGGATTTAGCATGGAAAGCACCCGCATGTGAGGCATCTTCTAAACCCAGTTCTTTAGCTCATCTTTCATATTAGGCAACATTCCATTTATTAAATTTTTAATTTTTAAAGTGTTGCAATTTAGACTTAAACATAATAGTTTAATTAAAATTATTTTAATTAAAATTAACTTAAAAATAATTAATTTGTTAACGGCAAAAATTGCCATAATATATTGCAGTGCACTACCCAAAATTTATTTACTTTGCCTTATGAATACTTTTTGGGGTAACAACACTTTAAATGTCTTTTAAGAGTGTTTTATAAAACACTTTTTGAAATGGAAATGCTGGAAATAGATTTAAGATATTTGGTATTTTAATAAACAATTACTGAATATTCGATGACGTAAAAATTGCACAATTAGTAACGATTTTATTGGGCAAAATAAGATTGTTCCACATTTATCTAAAAAAATACAATTAAAAATGCATTGGCTTTCAATACCTTTAAGTAGGCAGGCTGAGAACCGAAGAATGCATTCTTGCTGACAACGCTTTTTCGAAAGGTAAAATTTATTTTCTTAAAAATGGTTTTGTAAATCCTAGGTAGATGTGAAACGATTTTTTTTTTGCCCAATAAGATCGCTACAAAATTGTTCAGATTTCAAGATCATTCAAAAATGAACTAATGATTAATATAAAATGTATTATGCAGTTTTGAAGCAATATTTTGTTTAAGTATATATATTTGTTTTGTGGCTATGATAATAATTGATCTTTTAATCGGTGCCCCGGCAGACCTATGGATTCTCGGCCGGTACAGACACGGTCGTCTTCCATAACCACACATCTTGATAAACTTATGACTTGCTTTGGCCACACCTGATTTGTGCAGGAATGAAGCACCCGCTACCCGCTTTTTTTGGGGTCTTTAGAAATAATTTCACAATACACGAAAACAAAGTCCACTGTTCTATAGTACACTAAATATAAAGAAAACCCAAAAATACTTTTCTTTCCAGTTGGGCTTCTTGCTGCTAATAACTATTTCTCATAATTTTTCTCAGTATGCATGATTTATTTTGATGAGTCTCCATATTACCTTAACTGCAATATAACAGTTTTTAAAAACCAAATAAAAAGAAGTCTAAGTAAAATTTTTTTTTTTTTTTTAAAGAAAATTGAAATAAAAATAATTCTAATAATTCAAAATTATTTAAAATTTTTCGAGAGAAACGTTTCGAAAGATATTTAAGGCAACTGCGAAAAGGCGAGGATGAGGCTTAAGGTACATTACGCCTATGTACCTTAAGCCTCATCCTCGCCTTTTTCGCAGTTGCCTTAAATATCTTTCGAAACGTTTCTAGAATTATTTTTATTTCGATTTTCTTTAAAAATAAAAAAAAACTTTTACTTAGACTTCTTTTTATTTGGTTTTTAAAAACTGTTATATTGCATTTAAGGTAATATGGTGACTCATCAAAATAAATCATGCATACTGAGAAAAATTATGAGAAAGCTAAATTATATATTTTCCAAAAAGTAATTTTGTCTATATAACCTATAACACATTTTGTCCGTAGTCCTCATATAGATCCTTTCACTTTTGTTTCAATCGGTTTTTTATTTAAAGAAATAATAGTTCGAGATTCATTTTAAATTAAAACTGAGAGACTAGTTTGCGAAAAATCGTTCTGACATACAGATCGCCTGTCCTGGTAATGCTGTTTATTTATAATATATGCTGCTTTATTTATAAACTTTATATGGTGAGAAACGACTCCTTGACTGAAGAAACAAGTTTTATTCATTGATAAGGAAATTGTTTTCAATAATAAAATAAAATTCGAGAAATAAATTGAAATTTTAATAGTTTTGATTACAAAAAAAAACAAAGCAAGCATTATTTGTCAATAAATAAATAAACTTTATTTTAATTTGTATGCGAATATGTATAAAATGAAATATTTATACCCGTTACTCGTAGAGTAAAAGACTATATTGTATTCGTGCAAAAGTATGTAACAGGTAGAAGGAAGCGTTTCCGACCCTATAAAGTATATATATTCTTGTTCAGGATCACTATCCGAGTCGATCTAGCCATGTCCGTCTGTCCGTCTCTCCGTCTGTACGTCTGTCTGTCCGTCCGCATGAACGCTGAGATCTCTGAAACTATACAAGCTAGAAGATTGGCATTTTGCAGGTAGATTTTAGGAGTTCCTACGCAGCGCAAGTTTGTTTCAAAATGGTGACACGGCCCCTCTGACGCCCACAATAATTGATATGTATTTGTTTCGTCAATACCTATCGATTGGCCAAATAAAAGTTTGCCACGCCCACTCTAACGCCCAAAAACCCATTAAACGCTTAAGCCTGGCTAGCGCCTACATTTCCGCCTTTCATGGCGTATACAATAGCGCCATCTAACGGATGACTTTGGAACAGCTGGCCAAGGTGCTCAACAGAGTCAACGTTAATTCTCGATAAGGATTTCTATTAAAGGAAGTGGCGATGGCTTTCATTTCTCAATACCGAACTATATCCCAAGAACTATGCAAATCAAATCAAGTTAGCCAAATTGGAGGTGTTCCCTGGGTACCGATTTTAACATAAAAATCGGGAGCTAATTCGAGCGGCGAAAAATATACAAGAAGGCATATTTATATTAAGTTGTTTAGCTGAGTAACGGGTATCTAATAGTCAAGGCACTCGACTATAGCGTTCTCTCTTGTTTCCTTATAGTTTCTTTTAAAACAAGAAAGGAAAACTAACTTCGGGCCGAGCCGAAGTTGATATACCCTTGCAGAATATTCTGTAAATTATATCCTCCAAAATTATTCATATTATTATTCTTCTTAACACTCATAAAAAATTACAACTAACTTTCCTAACTTTAAAAACACCAAAGTTAAGGCATTTCCAATCGTTCAGTTATATGGCAGCTATAGGTAGGTCGGATTGATAGGCCAAATATAAAACCCATAAAAAATCCAAACTTCCTATCTTTACAAACACCAAGTTATGGCATTTCCGATCAATCAGTTATATTGCAAAGGAAAGAAGAGTGTGTGCAAAGTCAATATCTTTAAAACTGAGAGACTAGTTCACGTAGAAACAGACAGACGGACAGACAGACGGACAGTCGGACAGACGGACATGCTTAAATCAACTCAGGAGGTGGTCCTGATCAAGAATATATGTATATACTTTATAGGGTCGGACATGTCTCCATCACTGCGTTGCACACTTTTGACCAAAATTATAATAGCCTTTGCAAGGGTATAAAAATGGGTTTTTTATTTAAAATAGAAAAATTTATGTATATTTCTTAGTAATACATAAATGTCACTTTTCACAATTAAACAAGATTTATTTATGGCTGAACACGAATTAAAATTCTAGCCGAAGACCGGGTCCGAACAAGGATAAGGGTTAAGAAGAAACCCAGTTTTATTGAAGGAGGGGGCGATCTATCAAACCTTAGCTATTGCTGATTTGTCATACCCGTTGGTTCCAGTAAGGTTTGAATTTCATTTGTTTATGTCTAGGGTCTAATTGTTTACATTTTGTGTCTGGGGTTTTAGGTTCTCCAAGCGAGAGTGGATGTTTTGGGCTAAGTGTGTTTGACATAAGAGGGGATCTGAATATGTTACTCCCCCATACTAAAAAATTTGCTTGTCCTCAAGCGTTTAAACCAGGGTAGAAGATTAGTTTCTTGCTAAATAACATTTAGGGGTTCTGATTCAGTTGTGTGTGATTGAGGTGTTTCTTGATAAATAACATTTACGGGTTCTAATTCAGTTGTTTGTGGTTTTTATAACAAATAATAAATTAGTGTGCGATATTCCTAAATTTAAAAAAGTACAAAAATTATTAAACTTAAAATAATGACTATATAAGTTGTTATATTAGTATGCTTAAAAATATTATTTTTTTGTTTTCAAATATTATTTATTTTGTCTGAGTGTATGACAGTGGTTCTATCATAGTTATATAGTGAAATTATTGAGTTTGATTCGAAGAAATGATCCAACCTTTGGGTTAAGATCAACGCCGAACTTTGAATTAAAACACATTAAAATGCAATTGAAGATTCTAGTGACAAAAATCTACTTATGTTGTCTTTTGTTTACATAAATTGGGGAGCGAGATTACTCGCTTGGGATTGAATTCAATAATTTGAGAGTGAGAGTGCCACTTAGTGCGCGGCACTTAGTGATTGCAAGAATTGTTTATTTTGTTGAAGAGGGGCATCACCAGCTCCGGATGTAGATTGTTTATTGAATATTCTTATTTATTGGTATAAATATGTGAATATGCCACTTCCCTCCCTTAAAAGGGTTTATTATGCTTGCCTACGCATGCATTTTGAGGGTACAATGCAAGCAACTAGTTTTGTGCCCGTTCTATTTCTTGCTGGGGAACTTTATTATTTCTTGCTTGTTTTCTAAATTTTGTATATATAAAGGTAAGTGGATTTAGAAAAAATTTGTTGATAAGACAAGAAAAACAAAAAGTGTGATATTATTTTCTTAAATT
Organism: Drosophila fuyamai; assembly: GCA_018153365.1. Classification (NCBI taxonomy): domain Eukaryota; kingdom Metazoa; phylum Arthropoda; class Insecta; order Diptera; family Drosophilidae; genus Drosophila; species Drosophila fuyamai. The sequence continues at coordinate 39,197 of JAECXW010000236.1, read as the reverse complement.
AGTTTTAACATATTATGTACTACTTTCTTTATCATAGTCACAATAATTCAATGGTGTTAACTCTTAAGATAACATTTCCAATTTTATTCTAATAATTTTACTTCCATTTATTTTTATATCGCTATTTAATTCTTGACAATTTTGTTCGATTGTAGTTTCAGTTAAATTCAATGTAAATATAATATTTGGTTCAACGCATTGAATAATTTCTTTTGATAGAGTTGGTATAATATTACAAATTGGATTCTTACGCTTTATAATAATTTTAATGCATTCATTATTAACTTCTTTATTGTCCTGTCTAAAAATTTTATTCTCGTCTTCAAAATATATTGTTGATCTAAATAGTCTAACTGATACTCATTATGGTCGGAATAAGGAATTATTTTAATGGTGTTAATGATTTTGTGGTTAATAGGAATTTGTGAAGTAAGTAGTAATTATTTATTTTTGTGGTCAATCCAAGTTGATGTTTTGATTAAAAGTATATTTTGGCTGTTAATGCTTTCTAGTTTGTCGTAATTGAGTAACTTTGGGTTTAAAAGTCCAATAAGTCCAATAATTGGTGCAATTATATCTATTTTTGTTTTTTTGTACCCTATTATTTTCATCAAGTGTGCCAAAAAGATATTTAAGAGTTGAACCTATTATATCAAATAGTCCACGTTTCTGCCTGTTTTTCTGATGAATAGTTATACCATTTAATTCTTTCGGTAGTTTATTGTACAAATATTTCATCCTGGGCGAGTCTGATTTTGTAACAAAAAGATTTATTTATGATGAGCAGGGTAAAAAGCCAAGATCGGAATCTGAGTTGGTTATTTGAATTTCTTGAGTGTGGCTCATGGTGAATAATAGAAACAACATCATTGTACACAAGATTTCTGTGGAAGCTTAACGGAATTAGTTATCTTTTGTTTCTTAAATTGTGTTTTGTAGTATTGGGTTTCCCTATTTCGATTAGTAATTTTATAATGGTCTTCGACTATTTTGGCTACATTTTTATTTGCTTTAAGTGCATTTTCTAATTTTCCCTTTTGAATTGGACTTTTTCTGTATCTGGTGTGTAACGATCTGATTCTTTATTTTATGCACGCTACCTTAACGTGTCGCTAGCTCAGAGAGGTTGTGGGTTCGATCCACCAAATTTATAACGAGTGAATGCCCGTGACCAAAGGTAATGCCAGAAAGGATTTTGTTTGTCGTTTATTATTACTCGAAGTATAGCCTTATTGCTATTGCTTCTGCTGCTCGTTGTCGCTGTCCTCTGGCGCATCGCTCGCGATGCTGCTGCTACGTCGCTTCGGCTTGCTGCTCCGGGTGACTGAGATCGGCACGGCTCCACCGAGACCCTGGATGTTATGCGAACTTCCCTACCGGGGCCCGCAAGGTGTATCGCCTAGCAGGTGAAACGATGTTTCGCCTTATCGCCTAGCCACTTTTATCGCCTGGCTCCCGGAGTTCAGTCTGGACTCTGTCGGGAAGGTGTATCGCCTAGCAGGTAGAACTGAGTTCTCCGTTATCACCTGACACCGCGCAAGGACTCCCTAAGTTCGATCCAACGTTGGATATTAGCATAGTAGCCTCAGCCTTGTAGACTTGTTCGTTCGACGTCTCGACTTTGCGACCTTATTCCGCGTTCACTCGCTTTGATTCTCGCACTCGTACTGTCCCGAGCTGCGCTTCGCCGTCCTTTTATAGGCGCTAGAGGTGCCCTTATTTCCCTCGCCGAGCTCGGGTCTAAGGTTCACTGAAATACTGTTCATTCATGGTGTGTCCTCTTTGTGCGGGTCTGACAGCTTACCGCCAGCTTACCGTTCGACCTTGTTGCCCTTCATTTCTCAGGTATTCTCGCCTTCTTCGCTGTTGCTAAGCCGCTCTCCTGCATCGTGGGGAGTTTAAGACTCGTCACATTTCCATTTTCTTCGGAAACGTGATGAATTTGGTGATTTTTCCCGCCCTTGATGTGTGCACTATTCGTATTCCCCGCCTGACTTGGGTACCAGATGTACCCCAGATAGTTCTCCGAAAGTCTTAACCTTTCCCACGACTGTTTTCCGAAAAGACTTTTCACATGCAGTTCCTTGAAAGACTCTTTCCCCAGAATGTTCCCCTGTTCCCCAGACAGTTCCCTGTTCCCAGACAGTTCCCCGCGCGAAATTCGAATTTTCCCGCCCAGACGTTTCCCTTAGTCCGACAACTCTCTGGAATCTAATCACGATCGCTTTCATCGATTGTGGGTTCCAGCGTTACCAGCGTGACCGAACATGAAAATATCCATTTTTGTCAACCCATCGATCTCCTGTCCAGGCGCACCCTTCCCTATTCCCAATGTCCGGTAAGATTCAATAAACGTTTCAAACCTTTCGCTGCGACGATGACAACGACGGTGGCGACAGTGGTTCAACTGCCCGTTTCGGTGGTAGCGGCGGCGACTGCAACGACGGCGACGACGACGGCAACCATGAAGGCGGTGGTGTCTCTGCTCTTTGCGGCGGTAGCGGCGGCCATTGTGGCGGCGGTGGTGGCGTTGGCGGAAGTGGCTGCTGCGGAAGTGCTGCTGCGGTGCCGGAAGCTTCCACAGCATGGCCTCTGCCGCATCGGCCTGATCTAGCCGCTTTTGCCATCCCGGACCTTCGCAGCCCGACTTGGCTCGTTGTCCTCGTCCGTCGACACCTTCGGGCTAGCTGGCTGCTTGTGTTTATCTTGGAGTTTTGGTTTAAAAAGACTGGTCTCGTGCCGCTCGTTTGCCTCGGTATGCTTGCCTCCTTGGTTCCGTTGTCCGCGGCGCCCTTTGGACTCTCCCTTGTTAAGTGGCTTCGATGTGTCCTCTCCTCGGTGTGCGTTACCCGGTAACGGTATCCACAGCCTCTGACCCTCCCTCTCCCGCTCTCGCGCTCCTATGTTATGTTCGTGAGCATTCGATACCGCGTATCGTCCTCTCCCTCTCTTCGAATGAGGTATTATGTGCCCCCGCTCTGTTTACCTTCGCATTCATTATAAATTTGGTGGAATGAACTCACAACCTCTCTGAGCCAGCCGCACGTTTACGTAGCGAGCAAGAAATAAAAAATCAGGTTTACGCCGCGTAGATAAGCTGTATTCCCATACAATGAGGCAGACGGATTCAGCGTCGGGCATACGCCCGTGTCATCCGCCTATAAGCCGCGTATAATAGGTTTATACAAAATGGAAAAAAAACAAAGCACAGCCCGAGCAGCAACTCCAAACCTGTAGCGTCGGTAGACTCTACAGGGAATAAATCAGGCTGAATCTAATGGCGGCCGAAAAAAGGAGGGAGACGTCACAAAAGAGCTGCATCGTAGGACCCGATGCGATGCGGGTGATTTCCCAACATGGGAAAAATATATAAACATAAAAACAATCCTTAAAAAACACTGACACAGGAAACATAACAAACGCGCAGAATACAAATAAATGACACGAACAAGGGTGATACAAAGGGCGTCGGATCAGACTTCCAGACTTCGCGACTTCGAGGCCCTAGGCCGAAAGCGAATGGGTGAAAGAGAGAGTAAAAATGAGAATGGTGAAAGTCGAGAAAAAAAAGGAAAACTTACCACAGAAAATTTCTTATCACGCCGCACGTAAAGAAAGGATAGGTGCGCAATAAGCGGTCGTTTGGCACTGGAGATTGTGTCGATTGATGGTCACAGAATTCTGGAAATATCGGCACAGGAAGCGTCACACTGCAGAACATCGCTACCATCGGATGACAACGCGATATCAGTTGCACTGCCGATCGGAACAGCAGTGAAGTGATCAGACGACGGAGAAAAGGAGATACTAAGAACACGAAACGTCTGTGGGGAATCATCTTGGGCGGGAAGGGAAATGGAGGATCGGCGCGGTAAAACTCGACGGCGTACTACAAGAAAACTATGACTCCCCATCCGTTGGGCATATTGGAAGTAGAAGAAGAATAGCACGGCTGGTAGCCCGGTACTACCCATGTACGCAAGTGTGCAAGCTGCCGGAAAAATTCTCACTCAGGTACCAAAGGAACCATGGGCAACAATAAACACGGAAACCAGATGATATTAATATTAATTGATCGATTTTGATCGATTTTGTGCCACTCCGAAGAGCTACAGCGGAGACCTTGCAGATATAATATCAAGGTTCTGGGCTCCGAAGATAGTGATAGGGATCCTTTAAAAGGTTTCTAAGCGGGAATAAATGGGAATAAAGCAGCAATTCACGGTACGGTAAAACCCAACAGAACGGGCAAACCATTCGATAAAGACTATAATAGCTTAGATCCCAGGAAAGAACCAGAGAAATTGGGACAAGAACTATCCAGAGATTATGCTAGCAGTGAACTCGAGCATATCCGTGTCAACTGGATACTGCCGAGCGTTTCTGACACAAGGCCGGGAACCCCATTTGCCAAACGCATTATTCGACAGGGAAACGTTAGGCTCGGGGAGAAACACGGAGACTCCAGACAAGAAGGCAGATCGAGATCTTCAAAGTTGTAGGTCGGAACATGGAAAAGGCCTGGAAAGGCAAGTAAAAGGCCACGTAATATGGGCAATGAAACACCATTTGTCAAAAGCCCCCGAACGTTTGCTGCAAAACTGGCACCTAGGTATGACGTGCCATGCATAGTAATGGATTTCGTATCGTCAAAAGGCCAGGAAGGAACGCACCGTGCATGTCAGCTAAATAAAACTACACATCCTAAGACCCGATGCGATGCGAGTGATATTCCAACATGGAAAAATATATATATAAGCATAAAAACAATCCCTAAAAAACACTGACACAGGGAACATAACAAACGCGCTCAATACACTCAAATAAATCAGATCGGCCAAGAGCGAAAGGGTGAAAGGGAAAGTAAAAATGATAAAGGTGAAAGTGGAGAAAGAACTGGAAAACTTACCATAGAAAATTCGATCAATAAGCGGTCGATTGGCACTGGACGGTAGTATCGCTCGATGGGAACAGAATACCGGAAATATCGGCACACTACGGAACATCACTACCATCGGATGGCAACGCTATGCTTCTACAAGTTATCGATATCAGCTGGAAAGCCTATCTGGACAACAGTGGAGTGACCAGACAACAGAGGAAAGGAGGTACCGACAACGCGTAACGACTGTGGGGAAACATCTTGGGCAAGTAATTCAAGAAGGAGATACTTAAAACACGAAACGTCTGTGGGGAAACATCTTGGGCGGGAAGAGAAACGGAGGATCGGCGCGGAAGAACTCAGGAACGAGCAGTGGGCGTTGAGGGAACCATATGGCGGATCAAGATGACTCAAAGGCTACAAGGATTTACGTACAAGGATAACAGCAGGAGAGAAGAAGAAAATCAATTCTATGGGAGAAACATCATGGGGCGGGAACTGTTTTGATTAAGAAGAAGCGACGTCGAGGGAAGGAGGACCATAATCTGTAAACCGAAAATAAGGATCGATAGAACTCAAAGGCTTTTCAAGGACAACAGCCGGATAAGAGGTTCAAGTCTCATTTCGTTCCCGAAGAACGAGGATAATGTAAGGAATTACAATCACTAATTAGAAGGCGTACCTGTGGCCAGATATGCGGCGAATTCGCCAGTAGTAACGGTTGACCGGCGAGGGTGGGGTGCAAAAGGAAATATCGGTACGGCACGAACTTTGTACTCTACCATGGTGCCGTGCGCAGAGGGCGAAAGGTCGAATGGTAAAACCGTGGAATTCGATAAGGAGGCAAGGAGCGGCCGACGCTGGAAGCTGGACCAGTGAATAAGCAACCGAACGCAAGTCAAGTCAAAATAACTAATCAAGCAACAGAACGCGAGTTAACAACAAACATCAAGTCAACATCAGAATCAAGCAGAGCCGTTTAGAGTCAAAAAGGAGCAAGATCGCTTCATCGAGACGTTTGGGACTTACAGGTAGCTGAGGTCCTTAAGGCATCACGCGACTGAGTCCAGGCGCTTTGTTCCAACTCTTGTCGAGATTTGAGCTTGGCGTATTGCTCGGCGAGTTCGGCAGAGTTAAACAACAAGAGTCGTTCGACAAAAAACCATGTGCTGGGAAAGGAAGCTGTGTAGAACCGGTTTCCGTGCGAAAAGGATGGCCTTGGCGAATTCCGGCGTACGCCTGAAACGTAATTTCGATACATTCGTTCCCGCATTTCCCTCTGCAAACGCGTCTCATAAGCCATTGGTTCTTTCCTGAAAAACTTTATGTCCAGACTATTTAAGAAATTTAAGGGAAGAAGGGCTGCAATTTGACCATTCGAGGTATCTAATTGCTCGATCAAATTAGTCCACAATTTCGAATGTTACAATAATTACATAAGCCGTTGCAGAACAGAATTCCAAGAAAACCCCAAGCAGTTCTACGCATTTGTTAATTCGAAACAAAAATCGCAACGATTTCCATCTGGTCTTCACCTTGATACGACACCCGCCTCTAGTGACTCCGATATTGCGAACTTATTTTCCAGTCCACGAACTCGTCTTTTAGTTACGATAACACTTCATCCTACTAATACCCTCTTCCACACTCAAACTGAATTTTCACGCCCCTGATTAGTAAGGATAATGTTTTACAAAATCTTCGGGTACCGAGCTGTGTTATAAAAACATTTGACGATACTTTGTGCAATCCGTATTCTAAACTTTTTCAGATATCCCTCCTACATTCGTATTTCGCTGAAGTTTGGAAGGAATCTTCTATCAATCCACTTCATAAAAAGGGAAGTAGATTGGACATTAAAAAATTCCGCGGTATTACAAAACTGAGCGCGATTCCCAAATTTTTTGAACAGCTTATTGCCGCTCAGCTACAGCACCAATGGAGTTCAGCAATGTCCCCAACACAGCATGGCTTCATGAAACGAAGGTTAACGACTACAAATCTTCTTGAATTTACTTCAGTCATCAGTAGCGCTTTAAAAAAATAATAATCAAATTGATGTTATTTTTACGGACTTCAATTCCGTATATTTTCTAAATAAAAATGAAGTCCGAAAGGAGATCAACGGGGCCAATGTTGGCTTAAGTCAGATAAACTGACCTTTTTTAGGAATAGCTTAAATGTGTACATTGTTGAAACATAGGGTAAGTTAGTTGAGGGCGAAGGCGGGAGCACAATAAAGTACTCTCTCGTTCTCTGCGAATTCGTCCCGTTTTCGTCAACCTTCGTTAAACTAGGCTCTAAGAGTTATTGTCTAAAATAGAGTTTTAATCGTTAAAATAGATTTGACTCTATATTCACATTTAATTTATCTTTACTCACAGCGCACCTCCTGGATGAAATTTAATAGTAAAACCGACATTTTTACATTTGACTGGGTTTCGAAATAGATTGGGACAAAATAATACGTCAGTTAGGGTAATCTTAGCCAAAGAATTGGTTATCGATTCCATTGTTTCCTCTTTAGTTGATTGGTGATTTAAGATGACTAACTTTGTAGATCCACCCGCATTCAGATCTTACTGTTTTTGCCCTTCAACCAATTGTGCTTGCTTTTCTTTGCAATTCTCATTCTTCTTTACATTTTATGTCCTGCCACAGGAAAAAAATTAGAGTTTTGATTTAAAATAGATTTTATTCTAAAACTTATTCTTATAATAAAAATAATTTTTTTATGTTAACAATAATTAATTTCTCTGATTTTATTCACAGCTTGGAAAACTTTTAAACTGGTGTCCTAAGATGTTTTCTTTAATTGGATTTCATGATCTAGAAGTCTGTTTTAAACCAAAGGTTAGGTCAAATTATTTTCTGCAAGTGTTTCGAAGATGCCAAAAGAAAGCAATAGATACCTTCCATTTAATTGAGCTCCAGGTACAGTTAGTTCCGTTATAAAATCATCAAAAATATTAACATGATTTATCAAATCCATGTGGCTTTTTAAGGGAAAGTAATTGTTTTCGGACGGATAATTGTGTAGATAATTTTTTGGTTGATATATTGAGTATAAGTTATACAAAATTGGCACTTACTTGTTGCAAAACTCAAAAAGAAATCATTTAAATATTCTATATTATTATTTTTTCCCAATTTCTCAAGCTTTTGCCAATATTTTGAGGGAACATGACCTGTTCATTCATTTTATAAAATCATTTTCGTCTTAAAGCTCTTTTATAATTTACCGTTCCTTTTTTTTTCCTCCTGCTTTTATTTGCAATCTATGCGCAGGTCCTCAGGGCCTATAAGTTATATAAATAGGAGTTCCGAGAATCTAGCGTTTTCCAAGCATCTAGCGTATTCCAAAAACAAAGCAGGACAACAGAAAATAAATTCATTCCAGCAACATCCACGTTTGTGTAGCAATTCCAGCCCATACAAAGTAAGCTCTAGTTTATTTTTTTAGTTGAGAACTTGACTTTAATATTCTTTTCATTTATTTATTTTAGTCAAACGTGACTTTCGATAAAGATCCAGAAGGAAAAGAAAGCAAGTAGCGTACAGAACTTTGAAACAATTAGTGAGGTAGTTATCCCAATATTCTAGTATGTTATACGTATACTGTTTAAACTATTCATATCCAAAGTATGTTGAATTTCCAACAGTAATCTTATGAAATTAGTAAATATCAAAACTTCTTTTTGGACGCATCCTTCCCGCCTTCGGAATCCGCGCAATCCAGACTTTTCATTCATAACAGAACAGTCGGCTTTCTGACCCTGCGTGGTCTACGGCTCTGAAATTTAAGCCGCTCGCTCCAATAGAACTTGTTCACCGTGCGCCCCTGTGAATCATCTTCATGCTCTGGGACAATTGCGACAATAATGGTATATTTGCAAGAGAATAAAATATCAACTGTGCTACACTCTTCCCGCAACTCGTTTTCGGGCTAGCTGCTGCATCACATGGACGTATCCTGCTCCTTGTGAAGGAGCTGATTTCTAGCGTGCTTCATTTGAAGGCTTCAGATTAACGAGCTCGCAGCTGGGACCACCAATCCACCATGCAATGACGCACGATACTCAACATTGTATGGATGTATCCTTCCTATTTGTAGGCATTAGAAGCTGGGACCACATATCTACCCTGCAGTAACGCACTTGTTCTGGTCCTGCCGCTTCACGAGCTCCAGCATAAACACGAAATCCCCCAATGAGTTCCGTGCCGAACTAGATCCAGCCGCTCCAACTTCCAAATTTCAAACAATGCTTATTGTCGTCAAGTTTTCACAAAAAAAAATTAAATGTATCCCTAACAAGCGAAAAGCTAAGAATTAACAACCTATTAACGCCTATTAAATTAACGACAAATAATAAAGTATTTTAACGAAACAGTTTCCGAAAGTATCTCTATAGATCAGTTTACATCTCAGTGCCCAAAAAAAGAGCGCTACGGGATGTCCCTATAATTATATTATGGTAGATTCGTGTATACAATAACATTAATGGTCGTGGCTCCGCTCTCGGGTGGGCATTTCTTTTCACTTGCGGCTTTGAAGCAGGCTTGCTGCTCGCCGGTGTCTGTGATCGTGACGGCCGTTGACTTCTCATGTAATATGTAATAATACATACATAATAATAATGTAATAATACATTAATAAAATATAGGATTTTTCGGCTTTAGTCGGATTATAGGTATTTATTGAGCCAAAGCTCTTCATTATATTCAATACAAAACTACAATAAGCTTAGCGTTCGACAAGCGAAAATCGGTGATTCTACAGGAAATCGCTGGTAACCAACTTAATTAGCGTGCAGCATACAACAACGCTGGATCTCAGCGTTGTAGTGGCAGCCTTGTAGACTCGTCGTCATTCAGCACTTTAATTATTTTTACTGACTGATTTCGAATTAATGCACTGGGTCGGATTCTCATACTCCTACAGATCTTTGAGCTACGAGAAAGCTTTCTGACGAAATCATCGCATGGCCATTCAGGTATTTGGGTGAGCTTTTTCCAGGACGCTTGGAGCTATCTAGGATTGTACCTGGTGGCTCTCACAATTCCGCACATACTAATATGGCGGTCTATGCCCGGCCAATGGTAACTTTTTGCAAACCTCAAGATGGTTTCACACTGTCCATGTGTCCGGCTGTCGGCATATCGTAGTGTTCGGCTATTACCTGCTGCTTAGACCCGGTACTCACAGCCCGCTACGTGGGGAACGTGGATATATAGCTGGTCGGCTTCCACTAATTGATCCGGATATTTCTGGGGATCTTGAGTAAGATATCCCTATATGTCCCTTATTCAGCTAGTCTGCAGCTAGTCTTGCTCCTTATATTGCCCTGATGTCTTTGCCTTTATTCTTCGGCACATTTCTGATAGTGACTGCTTTGGCAAGGCGTTTACTCTGTCCATTCTGTACTCTTCCGGAGATGGGCGTTCAGGGGATACGCAAGCGTGGTAAAGTATGGCACAAAACGCTTGTACCACGACGCCACACTCCCAAGTAGTGTCTCAGCTCCATGACCTCTAGCGCTGGTTTTCCGTTGGTCTGTGAAGCGATTCCCCAAGTATTAAGGTCCTTCCTGAAAAATTTGCAGTTATCAGATATCACTTTCAGGGTCAATGCCCGCAATCTCCTGACATTTCAATAAAGTTATAATTGTTCAAATGACCACTGGAATGCAGCCGATGCGAAGTGCATGAAGTTTATCATCGGCATCGCGTACGCGTCATTCACGGACTTTACTTAGAATCAACGTCCAGTACAGCTTTTTTTGTTGCTGGCCGTACATACCTTAATACCGTGTTGAGTCTTAATAGTAACAGATCGAACTTGGCCATCTTTGGCCGTGACTACCTCTGTAATTCGTCCTTTGGGCCAACGACGACATCGCCAACTGTCATAGGATGTCGCTTGGAGATTATTGGCATGTATTTTTTCACCCACCTCCTCTTGAATAGATCGGCTAGTTTGTTTGCCTGGCGCCAACGTTGTCTCGGGCTTGACTCCCTTGTTAATGGAGGCTTGAAGCCATTAGCGGATCCTAGCAATAAATGGTTGGGAGTAAATTCGTCATCGTCTTCTGCCTCAGTGGGCGGGAGTTTATTACGTGCTCTGCACTTTTAAAAGCATTTTTGAGACTTTCGTCTTCGTAATTGACATTCGGGAAAATGTATTTGAGTACCATTTTAATCGTTCAAATTAAACGTTATCATTTTGTCATATTTTTTAACGAGCTTGTCAAACTCAACATTTTTGAGCTCCTCTTTGACAATCTGTTCAGTTGTTCGCTAGGTTTACTTATGAATCTGTTTGATGAAGAGTCTCAAATTCCGGTTTGAAATTGTCTTGTTGTGCTTTCTTAAAGAGTAGGTTTTTGGACGTCGTCAGTTGTCGAGCGTTAGCTCGATGAATGTCCAAGTATAACGGAAAATTTGCATTTGAGCGGTATAAGCGCTTTAATGGTACCACTACTTTTCGAATATTGTTATAGTCGACTTTGTGAGCTGTTTTGGCCATTGGTCCTTTGACTGTTGAAGAAATGGTGGGACGTTAATCCATTCCTGTGAGTTTGGTTTGCTGATAAACATTATCGCCATGTCTGCTACGTTAAGCTTTGTTGGTAACCAATGCCACCGACCAGCGTTTTTCCAGAATTTCTCCTACGCGGTGCATTACGATAGAATAAAATTTACGCAAGTCCATCGTCAGCCAGGAAAGTGCTGTCCTCGAATCGGTCCAATAGTGTGTTGATCGACGCTTATGTTGCGAGTGCTTTGCACTTCCTAGGATAGATGTGCACCGATTACAGCAGCAAGCCTAGGGAGTCTAGGCTATCTATATAGTCGTCGCCGTAGTGTACCTTGGTAATGGCTTAGAATACACGCAGGCTTTGCAGCTTGTATTACTCCGCGTTCTTGCCGCGAACATAATGAGCAAGGCTTGGCGCACAGGATATTCCGAATGTCACATATTTCATTACAAAGGATCTGATAGCCTTCGTTTCCTTCTTGTACTATACAAAACGTTGAGGGCCGCTTATACTTCCAAGATTCGAATTTGGTGGAACATATCAGCAATATCGCCACAAACAGCTATTTTACCAACTCGAAGCGTCATTAATACTTCGTAAGTGGGTGTAGTAAATCGGGACCGGTATACATGAAATGGTGGAGTGAGCTCCCATAAAATTTAGAAGCCTCATCCCAGACGAGTCGGACCCTTTGATGTTTATTTTGATTGTGGGTTATGAATATTGGAAAGTACCACACGCGTTCAGGCTGTTCAACAAGTTCGGCACTGGACAGTTCGGATGCATAGCCTTTTTCGAGTAGACTATTTATTTGCATCGCAATTTTACCAAAAACTTTAGGTTCTCGGTTTATCTTAGCCTTTATACAGTTTATCCGGTCCATTGCGTTGTAATTTTCCGGAAGAACTTGATTGTTCTCGCGCCAATGAAGTCCTACTTGATAGGGCCTTCATTTTTGAACAAGTTTTATCCAATATTTCCAGGGCCTTCTCGTCATCCACGGAACGAAACGTTTTTGGAGTAACAGTTTCAACGCAAAAACTCTCTTTAATGCTCTCTTCATCTCGTCGCAATTGCACTGGCAGTGGTGCATGGAAAATACAGTTTTGGAGCTTGTGGAGCGTACACTTATACGCAATGAGATCATTCCATTTTCGCTTTTCTGAGCCTTCGCGGTGCAGCGAGCTTCCAGTTGTTGGTTTCAATGAGAATCATTGGTACGGCATTCGAATAAGATTAGGGGTATTCCATCTAGATGTGGAAACTTGATGCGCAATTCATGTACCCTCTGTTCTGGCAAATTGGCAAATTGGCCTCCCTTCCGGTGGTTTGATTGGCCCACTGCTTACAGATCGGCTTAAAGAAGGATTCGTCTATCAGTTTGACTGAAGAGCCTTCGTCCAGGAAATCAAAGGTGTCAACTTTAATATTGTCGCCGAGGATCTGTATTGGCACAATACGTAAATATTGTTCAAGTTTAGCTGATTTGACTTGGTGAGACGTGACAACGTTTATATTTTGTTTGTTGACACACATTAACAACTTGTTGTCTTCCTTCGTAAGTAAGATTTTCGAATTGTTCACATTAATGCTGTGCGCTTTGGCATACAAAGCAAGGTGAGTTCTCGGATCGATAGGCTATGTGTGGGTGCTTCTTCGATTCCTTATGTTCCGGCTGTACATCATTGTAGCTCTTTTCAGCCTGTGTACATTATTCGTCCTTGAGTATGAGGTTGAAACGACTGTGGAGGCTGCTTCTGCGATCTTATACAACCAATCGCTAAATGCTTTTACATTTGCTATGGATCCATTTATTGCGTGCATTGCCCAGTTCAGCTTATATTGATTTGGAAGTTTGTCAACCAACTCACGGACAAGCGTAGAGTGGTTGAAATGTGCATCTAGTTGGCAACAAGAGCGTAGTTGATAAGTGAATCCAGTCTGTCCTTTTTTACCGAAATTCTTTTAGCTTTCTCAATTAGGCGGTCCAGAATTTGATCTGGACGACCAAAGAATGTTTGCTGCTGGGGCACATTGTTGTGGGTGTTCATGTAATGTTGGTGCGGCAAAATATTATATTTTTATTCATTATATCTCTGCTCAGCTTCTCGTCTTTCCTCTAGCATATGTAACATAAAAACGTTAGTTGACAAGTTTATACCGGGTGTTTCTTGTAAACTAATTTTCGGCTCTTTTTGCAATCCCTGCGCGGCGGAGCCTTTCTGTGCTTTTTTTGCAAGCGCCGCATACCGAAGTATCATCTCTCCGTGGAAGCATTTTTAAATGTTCGCGAAATTGATTTCATTTGTGAGCCTGTTGGGGGAGAATTTATTTGCTTTTGCAAGCTATGCCCCTACTTACAGTCTAAGTTGGCAGAAATTCAAACCGTGGAATCAGATTTTAGTTTTGTTCTTTTTGTTTTTTTTTCACGGAACACTAACACCAATACGTGGAGAGTCACGATTACGGTTAACGTATGGGACTATATTGATTATTATATATTGTATATTTTTACTACGGAACATTGTTCAGACGCAGCAACTTTTGGTGTTTTGTTGTTTCTTTTTACAGCCGACCCTTTAATGAAAGCTTCTAAGCACTGATTTATAATCCGATGCTTTTAATATTTAAATCAAATTACAAAATTAAGATAAATTCAAGAGCTTTAAAAAACCTTCCTCTCCTCTTGAGGATCGCACTTCAACTGTCTGGTCGCTCGATTTTCAGCGAGATGTCTTGATTGTGTCGGGTGCAACCGATGAATTTATGTAAATTAATTGACGTTTAAAAATGTACTGTGGCGGTAACAGATACATTGAGAAATCGCCGACCAGTACAAAGCATCCTTTGTAGAGAGCTCATCCAGATTTAAGCTCTCCGATAGAATAAGTCACTCCGATTCATGTTGAATGAAACATGGTGATTGAAATAGATATGGTATTCCGTAGGCACCTTTAAGCAACCGTGAGACCCATAAATTGGTTTTGACTCCCATGACTGAATTTAAGTAATGCTATAAACCCGGTGAGCGGCCGTGGACACCACCAGCAACTAATAGGAGCATGTCAGATAATAATGAGTATGTTAGTTTTTGCCGTTTGTGTTCGTTAACAATGTCTATTGAGCTCTCAGGACCATTACGCTTGAATAAGGTGGTTGCCCTGTTGTATTCCCTTTTCATTCTTGATTAGCGCGATGTGCTATTCAAAGGTTTAGAGGCGCTAATCGGTGGCTCACTTACTTATGGGCTCCATTGCTAATGTTTGATTTTTGCTGCGGTTTTCCAACTATGTCGAGCCTTAAGCTCCTGTAAGTATTTCGGAACGGGTGTGTAAATATAGTTATAACTCCCAGCGAATTACGAGTGATTTTTTCTTGCGGAAAATGAGTGAGTTCGGTGAGCTTTTTTGTTGTATCCAAGGGATCGTTTTACCGGTGTGGGATAGGTCGCGAATTAAAGATTGCCTCAATTTTAACTATGACGTGTAACGACCTGCTTCTTTATTTTGTTCCACCTCAGAGAGGTTGTGAGTTTGTTTCACCAAATTTATATTGAGTGACTGTCCGTGAACAAAGGATAATGCCAGAAAGGATTAGGTTGGTACTGGTTTATTAATTCTCAGCATATAGCCTTATTTCTACTGTTTTGTTGCCCGTTGTCGCTGTCCTCTACTGCGTTGCTCCTCGCTGCTGTTATTGCGTCGCTCCTGGCTTGCTGCTGAGCTGCTCTTGGCTTGCTGCTGCGTCGCTACTGGCTTGCTGCTGCGTTGCTTCGGCTTGCTGCTCCGCTTGACCGAGAATGGCAAGGCTCCACCTAGACCCTGGATGTTATGCGAACTTCCCTAGCGAGGCCCGCAAGGTGTTTCGCCTAGCAGGTGAAACGAAGTTTCGCATTATCGCTCACCCACCTATATAGCCTGGCTCCCGGAGTTTGTCGGCAAGGTGTATCGCCTAGCAGGTAGAACTGAGTACTCCCTTATCGCATAGCCACCTTTATCGCCTGACACCGCGCAGGACTCCCTATGATCGTGAGTGTGACCACGACCTAGCCCCGTTGGATCTCAGCGTTGTAGCATCAGCCTTGAAGACTTGTCGTCGCTCGGCGTCTCGACTTTGCGATCTTGATCCTTGGTCACTTGGGTTTCGACTTTACTTGTTCCGAGTTCACGCACTCGCTTTGATTCTCCCACTCGTACTGTCTCTGAGCTGCGCTTGCGCCATCATTTTATAGGAGCAGGAGGTGCCGGTTTTTCTCTCGCCGAGCTCGGGTCCAAGGTCCAATGCAGGACCGTTCATTCACGGCTCGTCCTCTTTATGCGGGTCTGAAGTCCGCCAGCTTACCGTTCGACCTTGTTGCCGTTTATTTCTACGGTATTCTCGCCTCCTTCGCTGTTGCTAAGCCGCTCTCCTGCATCAGGATTTGTGGGGAGTTTAAGACTCCTCACAGACGGTATAAAGCTCCTCAAATGTCAGAGATGATGTTGCCGTGGGCGTGACAAGTGAACGTAACTTCCAAATGATAGTGCTGTTGATGAAATAAACTTAAATTCATCATTAAAAATAAAATCGCAGTGAATAGTTGACTCCTACCCCGGCAGCCAAGGAATCTCCGCTTAGCGGATCGCTAATCAATTCCAGATGTACCGCTTTTGTTGAGATCCAAAATGGTTGGTCTTTGTAAAATGGTAAAAGCTCTTATTGCCTGAGCCCTGCAATGCATATTTCTTTATAAATTTCCCAAAGAAGCATCCTTTTGCACCGTTACACGAAAGTAGTACCCGATACTTTGGACTGTAAGGAAGCGCTGATTTTTATGCTCTCCTTCCGACTTTGGCTAATTTATTTTCACCCAGTATAAGAGATAGTGTTGAGATATTACTTATCATTGCATAATGCTTTAGTTGCTTAAGGTCAATAGAAAAATTTATTTTTGAACGATTACAGGACATATAGTATATAGTATAGTATATAGTAAAGCAGCAAGGTGTTGCAAGTTGCACGTTAGTGCTTCATAGTACCTCGAACGGACAAGTACAAAGATTCCACAGTACATTGGCAGAAATTGCACGGTGCTTAAAAATGGAAAGAAATAATGAAGACAAAGATTAACTAATACTTCTCGCTGCTATGCAGCACAATCCACTCATTAACAAAAAACGTCCACAGACCTATTCACAAAAATAGCAGATACAGTCCTAAACACACAGAATATTCAGTAACAAATATTAAATAAAAAAGACATTCCTGAACTCGAAGCCCTGATGTTACACTTACGAAAATTGGAATAATCATACCCGCTACACTATATACTAATGATATAAACAATTTTATTAATGAACATTCTACAAATATTAAAACTACTGACCTAATGGGAGTAGCCCAATTGAAAGTTTTATTAAACAATACAAATTATTACACGATTATTACTTACACTTTATATTAAACAAGAAAGGAAAGCTAAATTCGGGCGGAGCCGAAGTTGAAATACCCTTGCAGAATATTCTGTAAATTATATTCTCCAAAATTATTCATACGATGCATTTTTAACACTCATAAAAATCCCAACTTCCTAACTTTAAAAACACCAAAGTTATGGCATTTCCGATCAATCAGTTATATGGCGGTTATAGGATATAGTCGGTCGATCCTTATGAAATTTTGTAGGTCGGATAAATTGGCCAAATATAAAACACATAGAAAATCTTAACTTCCTAACTTAACAAACACCAAAGTTATGGCATTTCCGATCAATCAGTTTTATGTCAGCTATAGGATATAGTCGGCCGATCTCGGCCGTTCCGACTTATATACTGCGTGCAAAGGAAAGAAGGGTGTGTGCAAAGTTTCAATTCGATATCTTTAAAACTGAGAGACTAGTTCGCGTAGAAACAGACAGACAGACGGACATGCTTATATCAACTCAGGAGGTGATCCTGATTAAGAATATATATACTTCATAGGGTCAGATATGTCTCCTTCACTGAGCTGCACACTTTTGACCAAAATTATAATACCCTCTGCAAGGGTATTGTTAGCGTACCACTTGAGTCGCTAAGCCACTTGATGTTCACTGAAGCGCCAGCTCTGTCTGAGCTACCTTTTCTATTTTTACTAACCCTAGCGTATTAACTCCTTGTGTGGGAGACAATTATGATGACCCTGTACCTTTGTATATCTTAGAACATAAGCAATGCAATGTATTTTTAACTAACAGCCCCATACCTCTTCTTTGCTATGGTGCCCCCCTTGACTCTGAAAACGTTTATATAAATCTGACCTTTTGCCCTAATAAAATCAGTACTCAAGCAATACTTAAGTATTCAACTACTCTGCGTTCTACGAGTGAGCATCGCTGTGTCTTTGGCCCTCATACGCATGATCCCTCCGAGTTAAACCAATTTAAGTGTTGGTTTAGCAACCTATCGTCACTAGAGTATGTTCTAGGGGCAACCATTCCTATAAATAATAAAAATAAAACTACAAACAGGTATAAAAATATCCGATGCCAAACATAATATGAAAAAAAGGGGTGTGATTCGTTTTGCACAGAAATGATTTCGGCTTAAAAATCGTCTTCTCGCTCAAGTACACGTGCTCACATGCGCATTCTATTTTTAGTTTTTTACGCTCTCAACGTTGTGCGAGCGCGCTGAGAACGAGAGAGGATAGAAGAGGAGAGAGAGATAGTTCGTTAGTGATGAGATAGGGACAGGGGACTCCGCTTTTTCATGACGGACATGAATTGTTTTTACTTCGTCCCCGAAAATCCATAACGCGACTAAAGAACTTTCACTTAAATAATCTTGCGCCCCGTGGAACATAAAGGCACTATTCCAAATTTCTACCATGACATTAATATAGCTGACTGCGATAGCAAGATTATGCCTATTGTCAACTGCAACGCTGCCCTTAAAACAACATTCTGCAGAGAAAGGAGGAGGCAACGCACAGTGCATCATTAACCCCAGCCACCTTGATCCGTTAACAGTCATTGATGACGGCGTTATCATTCTCTATGACGGAACAGCTACTACCAATGGTAAAAGTAAACAGCGAGGAGGTAAAAGCAGACAACATCATATACATATGTACATAAAACAAGAAAGGAAAGCTAACTTGGGGCCGGAGCCGAATTTGAAATACCCGTGCAGAATATTCTGTAAATTATATTCTCCAAAATTATTTATATGATGCATTCTTAACACTCATAAAAATCCCAACTTCAACTTTAAAAACACCAAAGTTATGGCAATTCCAATCGTCCAGTTATATGGCAGCTATAGGATATAGTCGGCCGATCCTTATGAAATTTGGTAGGTCGGATTGATTGGCCAAAAATAAAACACACATAGAATCCCACTTTCCTAACATTACAAACACCAAAGTTATGGCATTTCCGATCAATCAGTTATATGGCGGCTATAGGATAAAGTCGGCCGATCCTTATGAAATTTGGTAGGTCAGATTGATTGGCCAAAAACAAAACCCATAGAAAATCCCAACTTCCTAACTTTACAAACACCAAAGTAATGGCATTTCCGATCAATCAGTTATATGGCAGCTATAAGATATAATCGGCCGATCCCGGCCGTTCCGACTTAAATACTGCGTGCAAAGGAAAAAAGGGTGTGTGCAAAGTTTCAATTCGATATCTTTAAAACTGAGAGACTAGTTTGCGTAGAAACAGACAGACGGACAGACAGACGGACAGACGGACATGCTTATATCAACTCAGGAGGTGATCCTGATCAAGAATATATATACTTTATAGGGTCGGAGATGTCTCCTTCACAGCGTTCCACACTTTTGACCAAAATTATAATTCCCTCTGCAAGGGTATAAAAAAATCCTTAGCGCCAACTGTATTGAGTTAACCATTCTTGCAGAAAATAAGTATGGAAAACTTAGGATTCTTTGGCGAAATGGAAAGGGGGCAGGTAAAACGGCCATCTACTCTACTATTTTCAAATTCTAAAAGTCGTTAAGTTGAATATAAGGTTTAGTTAATGAAAAGGCATTTGAGTTGAATTTTGTTGTATTTATTTCATAATTGTAATTATTCATTCATTGAATTTGTGAAAGAAGCAAAACATTTAAAACACAAAGGTGTATTGCAACCCGAGCATACCATCTTCGTGCGTTTTTAATGTCCAAACTATGTATATTGGCTGTACTTGCTGTAATTTAATGCCAAGTGATCGCCATCCAAATCTTTATTTCGCGTTTAAAAGGCTTATTGGTATATATTGTTTAATGCTTGATCTACCTTTGAATTTAACCATACATTCATCAACAGAGAAATACAACGTAAAATAAAACAAGTAAGAACGGTATAGTCGAGTGCCTCGACTATTAGATACCCGTTACTCAGTTCAAATTATCAATTTGAATTCGGCGATCTCTTAGAGGTGGCAGCTTTACAGCACGAGCATCAGCACTAGCGCTTCTTTAGCGCAGGCAGCTTTTGTCCTGCACCAACAGCTGTGTTTATGTTTATGTTTTTGAGTGCAATGCTTACATACATGCACACAAACGCCATTGTTTGACTCAGACCTCCAATTTGGCTAAGCAGGCCAATCACCATCTACAGTCTCTTACCAACATGCAGAGCACAAAGAAAATAAAGTGGAAACGATGATAGTCAGATTGCAACAAAGTATGGATTAATTCATTTCTTTTATGCGAACGACCACGCAAAGTATATTGACAAATGAAAATATTTTGATTCAGATGCTTCAAAACACCTTATCAAAATAATCAATGGCTACCCCCGCATTGCACTGTGGAATGCCAACGGAATTTCACGGGACAAACTTGAGCAAGCACAATTTATGAATGACAATGAAATCGACGTAATGTTACTTGCAGAAACCCACCTTACTAACAAATACAAGTTCCAAATCCGAGGGTATATGTTTTACAATACTAACCATCCTGATGGATGGTGCCCATGGAGGCACTGGAATCCTTATTAAAAACCGCATCAAGCACCACTTCCACAACACGTTTCCTACTAACTACCTGCAAGCCACATCTATCAAAATACATTTAGGTTGCTACAATCTAGCTCTAGCAGCGGTATACTGTCCTCCTCGATTCACGATACCAGAAGCTCAATTTATCGACTACTTCAACTTACTAGGCAACTACTTTATAGCAGCAGGAGACTATAACGCCAAGCATAAGCACTGGGGATTTCGCCTCGTAACGCCGAAAGGTAGACAACTGTATTACGCAATAGCCTAAACCAACAGCCAGATAGTAATGACAACCCCAAGGGTCGGTCCTTGGACCATTACTGTTTTCGATATATGTGAACGATCTTCCAAATGTCTTGTCTAATTGTGAAGTCCAGATGTATGCTGACGATATGCAAATGTATGTGAGTCGTCCATATAGCTGTATATCTGAATGTATTGATGTCAGTAATAGTGAACTTAAACTAGTTAGCAATTGGGCAATGAATAACGGTCTTCAAATAAATCCAAAAAAATCCAAATGTTTGATAATTTTTAAAAAAGAATTAAACGCACCATTGCAAAGGCTCAAAGTTGATACTGATGAGATTGAATACGTAAATCGAGCTAACAACCTCGGAATTGTGTTCAACAGCACTCTTTCGTGGTCCAATCATATTAACTATATAGTCGGTAAGATGTATTGTCAACTACGTCAATTAAAACTGATCCAGAGTATTTTACCAACCCATAGTAAAATGGTATTAGCAAAGTCGATTATAATCCCTTCACTATTATACTGCATTGAAATATTTGAAAAATGTGACTCAATAAGTAGGAATAAATTAACCGTAGCATACAACAATATAGCAAGATTTATTTTCAATATTAAACCACACGATTCAATTTCAAGTCATGCTAAACAAATCTTTGGACTAGACTTTTTCACATTAGTTGAATTTAGGACACTGATTCTCCTTCACAAAATAGTCACGACCAAGGAACCAAATTACTTGTTTTCGTTTCTCAACTTTGCACAATCAGCCAGAACGAATAATATAATTCCCACAAGAATCAACTATTCCTCAAGTGAAAATCACTTCTTTGCATGTGCTGTTAAGCTTTAGAATAATTTACCATACAGTTTAAAGAATACAAATGGTGCTAGACAGTTTAGGAAAGAATTATTATTAATGTTAAAAAATAACTAACCCACACCCACAACCACACACAACTAATTATAAATCCAAGAACTAACTATAGATAAGAATTCAAAATTGTACTACGGATAATAATCAAAACTTGCAAATATGTTTAAATAATTCTGTAAACTTTCTGTAAGATTGTAAACTTTGTTTTGTGACTATTGCTTTATTTTTAAGTTAAATTGTTAACTTTAGCGCTAGGAAGATAAATAAATAAATACAAATACAAACTTAAAAAATACAAACCCCGTCATGCTAAGCTCTAACAGCACAAACTGGCTTAAATTAAAAAAATAAGTAAGTTCGCACATTGAACTTACACCACAGCTAACCGGCTAAAAAGACATCAACAGAACAGTAAGCATGCTAGAGTCAGTTTTGGTTTCAGCGGCTCGAATCGCAACACCACGAAGGCAAAACATAGCACATAACACAAAGCACACGAATCCAGGAATAGAGCAGCTAGTTCTGGCAAAGCGTCATTCCCGGCGCGAATGGTAATTACTTTAATCGCCATCTGCAAAGCATCAGTTAAAAGAAGCTTAACGTCGACTCGCCAATGCACTACGACAAGAAGAAGACAGATCCCAACAGCGCTATATAGAGCAACTATCTCCATCCAGCTCAAAATTCCCACTATGAAAAGCCCACTCAGCACTGAACCTTCCAACAGTAACGGATACGCCAATAAGGACCCCTGCAGGTTGCTGGGCCCGAAGCCACAAAGACAGAGCCGACACATTCACAAACGCCACAAACGAGCATAATATAAGATCGCAAAACAAATTGTATTTCGACCATGCGAAGTCATAAAAATTATAAAAGAGCAGCTACAACCGAGAAAATCTCCAGGCTGCGATCTAATAACACCAAAAATGCTTATTGAAATCCCACTTTGCGCTGTTGGTACCATATGCCAGCTGTTCAACGCGATTACAAAACTAGGCTGCTTCCCAAAAAGGTGAAAAAAGACAATCATCATAATGATACCAAACCCTGTAAAGACCACACGCTCACCCCCTGATACAGACCAATAAGTTTACTTTCGTGTCATCAAAACTCTTCGAAAAACGCACATCAATTCGGTAACGTATCTTAGCGTAGATCTCGACAGACGGCTTACCTGGCGCAAGTATATAGATGCTAAACGAACTCACCTAAGGCTGAAGGCAAGCAGTGTGCATTGGCTTATAAACTCCCGCTCCCCCTTAGTCTGGACTACAAGGTCCTCCTCTACAAATCCGTTTTGAAAGCAATCTGGATTTATGGTTCCCAGTTGTGGGGAACGCCAGCAACATCAACGGTTTGAATCCAATCGACGATTCATAGCAGTTAATCTCTGATTCGTACATTCAGGAATTCGTACACGCGAACTATATGAAAATAGCTTATTAAAACACTTGAAACTCAGTGCAGTCATCAGTAATGTCAACAGAATTTTTTTTTACGTTCAGATTAAAATGGAAACATTGGCTTGAAGTCTGGATGGCTTTCAGAAATGACGTTTACCCAGTGGTCTATTACTCTTTGCGATTCGTCGTGGTTTTCTTTATTATCGTGAGCTTTCACAAACAAATTCACTTCCAGAATCTTCAAAATCGTCACCTGAGTCCAATTCGAGCACAATGCGCTTCACGTCCTCTAGATTTAGTTTTCTTTTCGACATCTGAAATGTTGATTGGGATTATACATCCCACCCAAAAAACGTATTGTGATTATAAGTCCCATTTTAAAAAAAATCATGAATAACTTACAATTTATTAGTGTTTAACGCTTCCAAAATATATTTTAGATTATTTTTACTATTTTTCTCACAGAAAAACCGCAAACAGTGTGCACTTTAAAGCTTACACATGCGTTTTTGTCAAATTTTGCGAACGAACTGACGAAATTTTACAGAAGTTGTGAAACTCATCGTCAATTTTGCATGTACATGCCGATGTTTAATGTTACTTTTGTGTTAACATTGTGAAATAGACATTTAAAGCTGCGTTCGGGATAGTTCTCATAAGCGATCGCTTTAAAATTGATGAAAATACGAAAGTTTTAAAATTGCTGGGACGTAATTCAGCAAAAAAAAAGCAGAAGTTGAAGAGAATTATTGGAGGAGTAGATGATGCTGATAAATCAAATGGATTGTATACTAAATTTTCGTCTTTAAAAATTCATATTGTTAGACTGTGTTAGACGAGCTGGAGCGAGTACTTCTTGATGAGTTCTTAGCAGCGCTAACAGCGAGGACGCGCCATTTCCTGAGTAAATAAGCAAGTTGATAAATGGTTGACCCAAGGAATAATACGTAAGTCACAAAAGCAACCCCTTAACTGCCTTTGTAACAAAATAAGTATTGTTCGAGCTTGATAGGACACCTTTTGGTTTCAAAATTTCATTAGGTGCATTTATCAGATATCTTAATTAAATATTCCACGACTTGATTAAAGACGACGTCAAGCAGGTATGATATAGTAATAAGTGCACCTACTGCTGACGAGTGTATGAGCAAAACAAGACGTCTATTAGAGAAAGCAGTGCAGTTTCGGCAAAAAATGAAATGACCGTTAATTAATAAACCGGTGGTACAAATATAAGGCAGAAAAGCCTATATTGAGTTACACACGCATGCGGTTTTGGGGCAGTCTTACGTCAGTTGTTTGATGATCAATCAAAGCACCTGTTATATTACTGGAAAAAGAAGACAAGGGCTTCAGAGGCCGAACGACACAGCTTGTATATCCTCGAGGCAAAGGCTTTTTCTTTGCAGCTCAGGAAGATTCAACATTGTATCATGGGCAATCGCCACGGATTGCTCAGCGTTTAAGGACACTTCAAGCAAAGGCGATATTCCTCGCGAAGTTGCAGCATTCGTGATGTATCTTAAGGATTGTAGCTGAAATGTTGTGCACAAGCCAGTGTACAAGATAAAGCACGTGAATCATTTAAGACGGAGTCCAATAAAACGACATCAAGGCGGTTATAGTAATCCTTGCCAACAGCTAAAAGTCTACCAATCTCAAAAATCTGGGAGAAAGTGAACACTTTTTTGGGAAACATTGTCACTAATGAACTGCTCCGACACAGAGGATTTCCACATTGCCATATCTATGGTATGCCTTGTCTTGCTCCTTCTTGGGCTTCTTCGAAGCCAGAAATTGCTGCCTTGAGCAGAAAAAGTGATGCACTTCACCGAATGCTTCAATGTTTTGATTTTGATTTGATGATTTTCGAAAATAGTCGTTGCTGTAAATATTGCTCATTTATTTACATAGATATACATTTGTATAACATTTCGGATAAGCTAGCCTCGGCTAAGTCCCGTCCCTCTTATAAATCCATTTAATTACTTCTACATTTCATATAAAGAAATAGCCTATAACACTTAAAAATACTATGACATATACATATATTAGCACATATATATGCCTTTAATATTTATAGGTAGGGTTAAATATATTTTACAAGCTACCAAATAAATAATGTTTATTAGTTTTTTTTAACGCAAAAATCATTCTATTACTACACATCCTCTGAGTGTCGCGCAAATTAGACACGAAATATGTAAGTGCTACTGAACGTGCTAGTCTTTTATCTAACTTATCCTTTAAGCTTGAAGCCCATATTTATTGACAAAGAATATTCGCATAGCTTGGAAGCTGTTGGCCATATTTTTTATACACCAGCATTAAGTCACAAAAATAACAACAATAAAATAACTAATCCGCCAATAGCGACAGCAATTGACAAAAATAGTAACCATCAAAGACATTAAGGCAATTTAGATGTAAATAAATAAACAGAACTGTTAAGAAGTGCAGAGAAAAAAGTATTTTGGGAAGAAAAGTCGCAGCGTCAGCATTTCGGGTCGTCGCACAGTTGAGGGATTAAACCAAATAAGATAACCTAATAATTTAAATTGAATACAATAGATTATTATTCAACCTATTAAATGAAACCGGAAATATGCCGTATAGAAGCATACTTACAATTTATCAATGTCAAAGTTTTAAGCCCACTTAAAAAAAGATTTTATAATTTTTATATTTCTTATGTTTTCATTTTAATGTTTTCCCAAACGAACCCTCTTCTCACGAACAGATTTCGTCAATCTAAGTACTTGGCCTAAATATTTACGTATACTAAAGAAATACGCAATATTATAACCATTTAAAATATTTTTGACGAAAAATATAATATGACAACCCAATCTACACGACATTTAAACAGTTCTAGTTAAGGACAATTGCACGTAAAGTGGGTTAGTACAAAATTGTATTTTATTCAAGTATCTATTTGATTTGTGTTATTAAATACTTACTTAAATATAAATACATTTTATATGAATAGGTTTTTGGCTTACTTCTAAAATGGTATTTTAACTCATTGTTGCATATATATACATTTGTATGTATGTTCTTCGCTTCGTAGATTCTTACGTATTTGCCTTCCGGATTAGCTAGCCTCAGCAATATCCCGTTCCTCTTATAAATCCATTTAATTACATTTACGTTTCGTATAATGAAATAGCCTATAACACTTAAAAATACTATGCCATATACATATTTTGGTACATATATATGCCTTTAATATTTATAGGTAAGGTTAAATATATTTTACAAGCTACCAAATAAATTATGTTCATTAGTTTTTTTAACGTAAAAAGCGTTTTTGGGTTTCGCCGCGTATTCCACAAAGCCTACATAAAAGCTGGAAAAAGTGCCATGCCTAGTTTTTAGTACTATTGATGGAGCTTCGTTGGTCCAACCCTCAATATCTCTAAGGAGAAAAAACAGAGTTCCTTGATGGATCTTGGGCTTGTGAAGGCAACTGGTAATAGTATCCTTCAGGAAATTGCTGAGCAGAGTATGCTCCTGTCTGATAGTGCGAAAGCAGACTGTGCTTTGCCGGCTTCGCTAGGTTGCTCATCGCCTTGGCATTTGCACCAGTTGGTCTTATCTATAACCCACCGATGATCACCTCCTGTTGGGCTTCGTCATCCATGTCAGGGATCTCTTGCTTGTGCACAATTATTCCATCACTACTGGTCTGACGAGGCGCCGTTTGTCCGTACTTTTGGTGTATACCGCGGTGGCGTTTAAGCGCGAATCGATCAGCAAACGCCGCCGAACAGATCTCGCACTTGTAGGGCTTCTCCCCTGAGTGGACCTTAGCATGGTTCTTAAGGTGGGCCGCCTGAGAGAAGGCAGACCCGCAAATGTCACACTTGTACGGCTTCTCGCCCGTGTGGATGCGCCTATGATTCCAAAGTGTAGCGTGGCGAGCAAATCCTTTGTCGCACACCCCGCACACGTAGGGACGTTCGCCGCTGTGCGTGCGTTCGTGGTTCTTTAAGTGTGGCGACTGTGAGAACTGCATACCACAGGTTTGACATCTGTATAAAGATAACACATTAAATACGAAAATTGAATGAAGACAAAAATATCGCTATTACTTATAGGGCTTTTCGCCCGTGTGGATGCGAGCGTGGTTTTTCAAATAAACGGCCTTGGCGAAGGCCAGTCCACAGATGCTGCACTTGTAGTTTTTTTCGCCGCTGTGAAGCTTTTTGTGTGACCACAGACTTGAGTAACGGGAGAAAAGGCCACCACATATATTGCAACTAAAGGGTTTCGACGGATTCCTGCAGGACGAACACCTTGGTTTTGTTAGCGTAGGATTGGTTAGCACTAAGATCTTATACTCACTCCGTTTTGACAGTGACCGATTGCTTTACCGTTCCGCCCGCTCCACTGTGTCCGGCATGGGAGTGCTGCCCCACTAGCACCACTCCAGAGCCATTGCACTTCTGGCACTTGGTCATCTGTTGGGAATTTCGTTTTTTCACTGGGTGATGGACAGACCCACTGCTGCTCTCCCGCTTGGGAGTCGTATCGCCTGTCTGCGCGGCTACAATTTGCTGGAGTTGTGCCTGGGCCTGAGGGGTTGTTGATATGATCTGGACGGGATGTGCCATTTGACCTGTACAATAGTAAGTTCGTAACTTTTCATATCATTAAGTTTAACTTAACAATTACCTTCCTGCGCCACGAAAAGCTGCTGCTGCTGCTGTTGCTGCGCCGTCTGTTCTGCCTGCATGCAGGACTCACAACGCACCTGCTTTGGACCTTTGCGTTTGGACTGCTGCAGTATGGGGCTACCGCAATTAATGCACTTGTTTGTTTTGGAGTCGTGTTGTTGCTGTTGCATCACAGATTGTTGTACCGGCTCCAAAGCGTCCGACGACACTATCTGTATCTGCCCCATCTGGCCATTGCCAATGATGTTCTGAGCTTGCACCAAGCCCTGGGCGCTGACGACAGCTATGGAATCGCTGGACCCCTGCTGGGTGTTGTGCTGATGTTGCTGCTGTTGTTCCCCATCTGTATGCATACGCTTGTGGGAATTAAGCAGCGCTAGGTGGGGGAACATATCAGAGCAAACGTCACATTTGAAACTGATGTTGGATATGGTGTTCTGCAAGGAGAAGGATTTTATGCTTTGGCGAACTCCACATTTCTCGTACTATTATTACTTACTGCTGCAATAGGCTTGTTTTGATTGACGATCTGGATGCGGCCTTGAGCATCAACAGTGGCGATGCCAAGAGCTGCGCCCTGGTTGAGCGGCATCCCATTTACCAGGGCGTAGTTGTAGCCGCCCACTGGCTGAGCTATGTAGCACGTCTTGTTGTCATCCGTGGTGGCCAACTGGGCAAGATTGACGGTGCCGCCATTACCCTACGTGAGGACAAATATGAGAAGGTGTAAAAGTGCCATCGGAAGTAGCTATTCAAAGTTTAGCTTACATTTGTCGTATAGTAGAAAGTCGGTTGCTGCTCCGTTTTTTGACCCTCAATTTTAGGCTGTTTAAGGATGGTGCCATCTGCAGTCTGGTACTGGATTGTGGCAGGTTGCCCATTAATAGCATTTGTGAAGATAATGTTTTTGGTGAGGTCTTCCATCGTGCCTGCAAGCCACTTTAATGTTTATTTTAAATTAAAAATGTTGCCTTTTGATCATTTTATACCAGCTGCGACGCGGTTTTCAACACTGAAACACGCGACGCCAATTCTACCGAGTGTGCGAGCGAGATGAAAGTCAATTCATGAAAAAACGACTTATTAAAAATGGCGACGATGAGACAAAAAATATGTATGCGACATTGAATTTATTCAAAAAAACGACATAGCAGAACTTCTCCGTTATTTCAGTCTTAAGCTTATTTATTCATAAGCTATCAAATGTTATACGAGTTTTTCTGCTATTTTGGGCTTTAACCATTACCTTTTACGCAACCAGGGAACACCAAAAAAAATAGTTGTTGGCTGCGTCTACAACGCCCAGGCAACAATTTGTGCGATACTTTGAAATAATGATATTGTTTCCCAACGTGTTTATATGTGCACTTCTGTTTTGTTTGGAATGAAAGCAAACTATTTATTATTGTTTTTTCTTTCTCTAACAAATTCCAGCACTATAACATTAGCCCGTTCGTTCTTACGCTGGCTGAAGAGAGACGGAAAGAGAACAGCGCCGAGAGAGAGCAGTCGAGCAGCAGTTGCAATGTGTACAAGTGTGACCGCTTTTTAAATTGACCAAATATATATACCCATCTGCTATGCCCGTCAAAATAGCGTCAATCGGTGATTGACGTAAAGAGGAACAGTGAACTGAAGAACAAGGGGTTTTTTATTTTATGCCCTCTTCCCATAGAGTCATCCGTTTGAAACGGTTGGGATTTTGGGATTTTAAATGTTTGTTTTTTGTTCTCTCGTTCTCCAAGGTGCTCCAGGTTATGAGTACGGTATGCGCCTAGGAAAGGGTGGAGCAACTCTTAATGCTGCCACACGAATGGAACAGTTGTTAATTAATTATTACAAGTATAAACAGCATTACGCCTTCCATTTTGAAAAGTTACCCGTCATTATTTTTTAAATTTTCGTATGAAATGTTTCAATTTTCACTGTCCGTTCAACGGATGGTGGATGGATCTCTGTGGGAAGACAGCATTAATATATGTTCGCAATTACATTAATACCCTTCCCATTTACTCCATCCGTTCGAAACGGTTCGAAGGGCAAATCCGTAAAGTTTGAATGGGGAACTAACAGGGAAATTTTCAGAACGGCAAAACCTTATGGTGGATGGTATATGGATTTCTGTGGGAATATGCTTTTACACTGGGTATAGGCCGTATATTAAGTGGACCAAAAAAATTTATGTATAATTTAAGTATAAACGCTTTTAAGTAAAACAGATATCATTTTCAAATAATTTCAGTTTGGTAGTTTATATATTTTTAGATCATGAAAGTTATTTTATACCATGTACCAACACTTTTGTGTTCTTTTTCTCAATTTTTTCCCACTCAGACTGCAAAATTATCTTAAGGGACTCTTTTGAAGATATTTTGTGTTTTCTGATCCTTTTTTCCAACAAATTCCAAAACAATGGGATTGAGATCTGGAGACTGTGGAGGTGTTTGCAATTGCTTGCAGTTGTGGAGCAGCCACTCCTTGACTAAATAGGTGGTGTGTTTGGGGTCGTTGTCCTGGGGAAACAGAAATGTAGTCTCATTCAACTGGAGCTGGGTCGCACTGTCCTTAAGATTATCCTTTAAAATTTTAAGGTATAGATGCTTGTCCATTGTAGTGTTTATAAACACAAGTTTCCCAACTGTAGCTGTCCCACAATACACCCCCAGACCATCACGTTACCGCCGCCATGCTTAACGGTTGGTGTGTGTTGCGTTTGCTCCATACTTTTTGGGAGCCATCAGAACCAAAAATATTTAATTTTGACTCATCACTCCAGATAACGTTGTCCCAAAATGAATTCGGCCCGTTTACACATTTGTATGCGAAATCTAGCCTCTTCTTTCGATTTACCAAGGAAATCAATGGCTTTCTACTAGGTGTTCTGGCGTTGTACGCCTCCTTGTGGAGCACATTTCGAACAGTTTGAGGGTGAACTGTTTCGCCTGAGCTTCGAAATATTTCCTCCTGTATTTTTGGTGCTGAATTTTTAGGATTGGCCTTTATTGAGCCAAGGATTTGGCGTTCATCCCTATCGGTCAATTTTTTGGGACGACCGGATCTTGGCTTTACTTGGAGGGTTCCAGAGTTCCCGAAGGAATTAATAATAGTTTGCACGCTGGATGGATGGAGGCCTCTGAAGTATCATACCAATACCACGAGCTCCTTTTACATCCAAATAATGTTTTAAAATTATTTTTCGAGTTTCCAGTGAAATTTCGCTTCCTCTACCCATCTTGACTTCTCACTCCAGCAAAATCAAATGAAATGAACTTAAAATGCATAAAAATGCAAGCATCAGAAGTAGACTGAAGGAAGAATTCGCGATCACCGTTAGATTTGGAAGGGGAATTCCAAAGAAACAGAGAGATGACGAGTGTACGTAAACTTTTTTGGTGTGATTTTTAGCCATTTTTTTTTGTTTTCTATGACTATAATGTTCACGAAGGAGTGACGTAGTTAATTTTGGTATATTCAAAATCGTAAAGATTAAGTTTATTGAAGTTAAAAATTTTGATAAGTTTTAATACATATTTTTAACAAAAAACACTGATGTATGAAGTGTACTTAAACTTTTTTGGTCCACTGTAACAGATAAATGTGCAATGGCAAGCACTGCATAAACTGTTTTTATGCCGTTGCAGAGGGTGGTACCCGTAAAAGGGTATATTGTATTCGTGCAAAAGTATGTAACAGGTAGAAGGAAGCGTTTCCGACCATATAAAGTATATAAATTCTTGTTCAGGATCACTAGCCGAGTCGATCTAGCCATGTCCGTCTGTCGGTCTGTCGGTCTGTCTGTCCGTCCGTATGAACGCTGAGATCTCTGAAACTATACAAGCTAGAAGATTGGCATTTTGCATGTAGATTTTAGGAGTTCCTACGCAGCGCAAGTTTGTTTCAAAATGGTGCCACGCCCCCGCTGACGCCCACAAGCCACAAGCTGTGGCCACAGTTTTGATGCTATTATGAAAATTGTAATTGATATGTATTTGTTTCGTCAATACCTATCGATTGGCCTAATAAAAGTTTGCCACGCCCACTATAACGCCCAAAAACCCATTAAACGCTTAAACCTGGCTAGCGCCTACATTTCCGCCTTTCATGGCCCGTAGTACCAATGCAATACAATAGCGCCATCTAACGGATAACTTTGGAACAGCCGGCTCGATAAGGATTTTTATTAAAGGAAATTGCGATGGTTTTCATTTGTCAATATCGAACTACCTATATCCCAAGAACTATGCAAATCAAATCAAGTCAGCCAAATTGGAAGTCTGAGTCAAACAATGGCGTTTGTGTGTATGTATGTAAGCATTGAACTCAAAAACATAAACATAAACACAGCTGTTGGTGCAGGACAAAAGCTGCCTGCGCTAAAGCAGCGCTGGTGCTGATGCTCGTGCTGTAAAGCTGCCAGCTCTAAGAGATCGCCGAATTCAAATTGATAATTTGAACAGAGTAACGAGTATCTAATAGTCGAGGCACTCGACTATAGCGTTCTCACTTGTTTTTGTCAGAAGTTGGTAAGGCATTGAAGGAGAAGTCTCCGAGACGTCTCTTTCCAAGACTTAATTATTTACGCATACCTTGATCAGGGTAAAAGCGCTTGCCAATCGGACGGGTATACCTTATAGCATCCATAGAAATAATTGTTTAAAGCTGTGAATTATTATACCCTTGCAGAGGGTATTATAATTTTGGTCAAAAGTGTGCAACGCAGTGAAGGAGACATCTCCGCCCCTATAAAGTATATATATTCTTGATCAGGATCACCTCCTGAGTTGATATAAGCATGTCCGTCTGTCTGTCTGTCTGTTTCTACGCGAACTAGTCTCTCAGTTTTAAAGATATCGAATTGAAACTTTGCACACACCCTTCTTTCCTTTGCACGCAGTATATACATAAGTCGGAACGGCCGGGATCGGCCGACTATATCCTTTAGCTGCCATATAACTGATTGATCGGAAATGCTACAACTTTTGTGTTTGTAAAGTTAGGAAGTTGGGATTTTCTATGGGTTTTATATTTGGCCAATTAATCCGACCTACAGAATCATAAGGATCGGCTAACTATTTTCTATAGCTGCCATATAAGTGAACGATTGGAATTGCCATAACTTTGGTGTTTTTAAAGTTAGGAAGTTGGGATTTTTATGAGTGATAAGATGCATCATATGAATAATTTTGGAGAATATAATTTACAGAATATTCTGTAAGGGTATTTAAACTTCGGCTCCGCCCGAAGTTAGCTTTCCTTTCTTGTTTTTTTATATTTTTATATGACATTTTTGCAGTATAAAAGCTATTGACATGGAACTATGCAAATCTAGTTTATTTTCAGGTTAAAAGATCTTCCCTATGCCTATATTACTAAAAACAATGAAGCTATGTCGATTTTGGGATGCATTTTGCCATCGATTTTATAGCAGTTATATGATTTCGTTGTCCGATTTTAATTTAATTAAAACCATAATTCCATAAATTTAAATAATACCTAATCCCAAAAAAAACAATAAAAATATAAAACAACAAAGTTATAATGTTTTTGATTTTATTTCCGATTGTTCCTATGGGAGCTATAAGATATAGTCGCCCGATGCGAAGGACGGACAGACGAACAAACAGACGGACATGGCTAGATCGACTCTCCTGGTGATGAAATTATGCTTTTAAAGTCATTTTTATTGTAAATCTTTCTCTTCCGAATTAAGATCCGGTGATTGTGTTGGCATATTAGCCAAGTCTTGACAATTCGGAGTCGAATTTTTCACCAGTTGCAGCAGTTTGCCTAACTTGGCGGTCCCGTCAATAAAAACCCCCCCCCCCCCCCCCCCCCACACCACAACACACACCCGCGCATAAAATATTAAATTGAAGAAATTAAATTTTTATTACATTTTTAGTCCCTTGTACGAAATAAGCTTTGAGGTACAAATTAGCCCATTTTCTGTTTTAGAGTATGGTTTTTAGTCCTTTAATAAATTTAGTGATTCTCTAAAATACTGTGTTAAAATGTTTGGAATATCCTTGCTGGTTAAGAAGCAGGGTCGACTTAATATTTAAATTTATTCTTGTACGAAATAAGCTTTGAGCCACTGTATTTCTGACGCCAGCCAGATATTTTTGCGTCTTAAACGCTCCACATGACTGTTCCTTTTAAATAACTGCTTATGAAAGTGAGCAACCATATTTTTAAATTTTTCATTATGTTATTTAGTGTCCTTTTAGATAGACATTTTTTATTTATTTTGCCACAGAGTCGATCAAAAGTGGTGTCAACGCTGCTACTCCTTCACAGCCACAGTTCTAGCAAATCGACACGACGTATATTGAGCTATCCTGAATATATTGCAAAATTATGAATTTCAAAAAAATATTTGTTTCGTCTGCACCTTATCTCAGACACATCAGCTATCTATGGGATGGAAGCAGAGCGAAACTAGCAAGTTTTATCATAGTCGGGTTCTTTCCCCAGTGAATGCAAGTGTGATGAAAATTAAGTGGAACAAATCGTTGCGTTATAGAAGAAATTAAAATATAACCAACGTATGACCCACTCGCGGTCATCCAATAACACTACAATTATTGTTGAATAGGTCGATACAAAAACCAACATAAACTTATTTATTTATTTAAATGTATTTTCTTTTTTTGCACCAATCTGATTTAAGCCAGAGCTACCGTATCTCAATCCAGGGAGTACTTATTGCTTGTTTATCCTTGAGATCTGAGATGCACCCTACTCAGCAAACAATATTGTCGAAGCGTTTTGCTGAAGGTGGAGGCCACGGATGTATACATCTTATAGGACCTGAAAAGTAGATCAATATCTGAAAGAAAGTAAGCCAGAAGTAAAAGCTATCCTCATTGTTGAACTGAATACGACAGAATTGCAGACCCCCCTTCTGGAGAATCATCACTTCATTATAGATTTGCAAGCAACTTTTTGTCCAATCTATTGCAAAAGCCTAAAGCCAGACTGCTGATAATATTCACCATCTAGGACTAACTGAAAAATTTTTAACACGGCAAATCCTTTTTTACCATCCCGCAAATGGATAGCGGCTGGTGCGTATTAGCGTCGAAAATAATTGTTTACGTTCTGCTAATTAAAAATACCGAGAGAAATTCGACAGCTCGCTCAGTGTCTAAGCCTCACCTTCCTTTTTTGGTTCTAGATCACCAATAGTTTTCTGGTTTTTGGTTGAGCAAAATACATGTATCGATCTCTTACTGACTGCTCTATACGAACACTTCAGTTCGTCTTTTATATTCGGACGTTGATGCACTAAGATCAGCGCAAACAAGTGGCCCTTACGACACCAAGCAGTGCTTGTTACGCGCGGAGCCTTATAGGCGTAAAAACGAGATCGCGAGAAGTTAAAAAGCACAATGTAGAAGCGGACAGACTAAGTTTAGAAATACGTACGAGACTAAATACTAATACTAATTTTGTGCTAAGTAAGATAAAATTAATGCTTTTAAGCTTGGCAAAGAGTCGGTAGTAGAAATAATGTGGTATAGTCTATTATAGTCGTTACACAGTACTCTAAACGGTTCATGCATATCAAAGTTAGATCTACAAATATTTAATGTAAGAGGAACATAGTTCCTGGTAATTCTATTAGGCACAGAGAAGCTTGTGCGACCCAGTAACTCGGGACTCTCCACATCCCCGTGAATAAGTTTATAGATAAAAGTTGTGCCAAGCATCGTTCTACGGTTTACTAATGATGGTAGATTAATTAGGAGGAGTCTACTAGAGTAGGATGGTAAAATAAGGCTTGCATTCCAGTTAAGGCCCCGTAGAGCAAATAATAAAAAGTTCTTTTGCACAGACTCTATCCGGTCTATATGTACACCATACTGAGGACTCCAAACTGCTGAACAGTATTCAAGGATTGGACGGACTAGTGAAATGAACAGAGTCTTTGTAACATAGGGATCATCGAATTCCTTTGACCACCTTTTTATAAATCCAAGTACTCCCCTGGCTTTATTTACTATAGAAGTAATATGGTCACAAAACTTAAGTTTTGGGTCAAGAAGGACGCCAAGGTCA
The DNA here is from genome assembly GCA_018153365.1 of Drosophila fuyamai. Classification (NCBI taxonomy): domain Eukaryota; kingdom Metazoa; phylum Arthropoda; class Insecta; order Diptera; family Drosophilidae; genus Drosophila; species Drosophila fuyamai. The sequence continues at coordinate 3,522 of JAECXW010000236.1, read as the reverse complement.
TCAACTTGCGTAATTCTAGACAACGCACAACCCCCCAGCGTATACGTTGCGTATTGTGGGTTCACCCGAAAAAATGTCATTACTTTGCACTTAGCGCTATTTAAATCCAAAAGATTTTCACAACACCATGTTTGAAAAGCATTTAGGTCAGATTGTAAGTCGGAACTGCTAGAAATTTCGTTATATTGCAGGCATAAATCATCACCAACAATTAATCACTGGTCAATATTAATCGACGAATTTTTATACAAAATAGTGAAGGACTTAACATTGGCATTAATTAATAATAAAATGATCACAATTTAATTAGTAATTCATAACATTTTAATCAGTAATTCATAATTTTTTCATCAGTAATTCATCGCATTTTAATCACATTTAATAACAATAATAATTCACAATACCAAACTTCTCATAATTGTATTATTCTTGTTTAATTATACCCTTGCAGAGGGCATTATAATTTTGGTCAAAAGTGAGCAACGCAGTGAAGGAGACATCTCCGCCCTGAGTTCAAGATGTCATATCAAGTCCTGAGTTGATATAAGCATGTCCGTCTGTCTATTTCTACGCAAACTAGTCTCTCAGTTTTAAAGATATCGAATTGCAGTATATAAGTCGGAACGGCCGGGATCGGCCGACTATATCCTAAAGCTGCCATATAACTGATTGATCGGAAATGCCATAACTTCGGTGTGTATAAAGTTGGGATTTTCTACGGGTTTTATTTTGGCCAATCAATCCGGCCTATCAAATTTCATAAGGATTGGCCGACAATATCCTGTAGCTGCCAAGTAACTGAACGATTGGAAATGCCATAACTTTGGTGTTTTAAAGTTAGGAAGTTGGGATTTTTTCTGAGTATTAAGAATGCACCTTATGAATAATTTTGGAGAATATAATTTTCCGAATATTCTGCAAGGGTATATCAACTTCGGCCCCACTCGAATAAGCTTTCCCTTTTTGTTTCTTATTTATCTCAATGTAATGTTTTAGGGGTCTATGTGGTATTAGGGGTGTGGGGGTTCATCTCACTGCCTTGCTTAGAGATTTCTTCGACTCAGGAGGCTCTTACTGACCGATGGCATCTATAATAATAATAATAAGAAATATAAATATATATAATTTATCTAATGTACTAATGATATCGCAAAAAAACGTGGGTTTTAATCGTTTCTTATTTTGGCTGTCGTAGATCAGCTTGACTATATACTTTTCCTGAACACCTGAACATATAAGCGATCAATAAGTTGCTCGCCCCCTGAAAGTTTAACTGTTTAAATTATATAATGTTGTAGCAAGCATTTTGACCACGTTTAGACTAACACAAACAATAAACAAATTAATAGCACTAACCAAAATATTAGTTGATTTTTTATCATTTTTAACTTTTTTCCAAAAAATCTCATCGTTTGTTGCATGTAAAAATCTCGAAAAAAAAACTTTGAGCAAGAACAAGGGCTTTGTTAATCCTATTTTTCTTTCCTTGGCTTAATTTGTCTTTACATGTTTCGCTTTGCGTCAAAGCAGGCTTTGTAAACGAATTTCCGAATATTTAAAATATTTAGATTATTTAAATGTACTCAATAAACAAATCCATTTTTTTAAGGAAAGGAAGCAAGCTTCGGCAAGCCGAAGTTTACATACTCTTGAAGTTATTAAAATACGACTACATTTCAATGAAGCTACATATGTATGTTGATTTTGGGCTGCATTTTGTCATCTTTTCTATGGAAGCTATATGACATTGTTGTCAAATTTTGACAAAACTAAAAGAGTTATTGTTAAAGAATAACACTAATTGTAATAAATTAAAATTTAAAGATTCTGACACTTGCAGCTAAAGGTTGCGAATAGATTTGTGACGCTGGGCACGCACTAATCAATATGAAAATAAAAAGACCAAAAAAGTTAAATGAAAAGTGCGTTAAATTCAAATACAAACTAAGAACGCGCGCGCGTCAAGCTTCGCATGCGAAGGGGCAGACTAGACCGAGAGACGTGGCCACACTTACACCGGCAAAACTCATACTCAAAACAACATACTTTCTCTCTCTCTTGCGGCTGACTTTAGGGTCCCCAAGCAACGTATTCTCTCTCTCTTGTGGCTGGTCCCCAAGCTCCAAAACGTCTCTCTCTTGTGGCTGACTTCAGGGTCTCCAAGCAACATACTCTCTCTCTCTTGCGGCTGACTTCAGGGTCTCTAAGCAACATACTCTCTCTCTCTCTTGTGTGGCTGATTTAGGGTCCCCAAGCAACATACTCTCTCTCTCTTGTGGCTGAGTTTAGGGTCCCCAAGCACCGAACCGTCTCTCTCTTGTGGCTGACTTTAGGGTCCCCAAGCACCAAATCATCTCTCTCTTGTGGCTGACTTCAGGGTCCCCAAGCACCGAACCGTCTCTCTCTTGCTGCTAATTTCAGGGTCCCCAAGCAACATACTCTCTCTCGCTCTTGCGGCTGACTTTAGGGTCCCACAAGCAAGCTGTTCTCTCTCTCTTGTGGTCCCAGGCAGGATTCAACTCGTTGACAGAATTCCTCAAAGTAGCGGAGGAAGTAGAAGAAATAGAGGCAGAGAACCTGAAACAGGCAAGCCAACCTGCACAGCAGCAACTAAGACCGGAGTTATGCATGCGCTGCGGAGGAACCGGTACGAGAACCACGGAGTGCTACAAGGCAGGGCCGGGAAACCCAGGAGGCCTGAGCAGATGAAGCTGGCAGCTCAGGCGGCAATAAAAGTGCCAGCAGCAGGGAAACAGCTGTGTTGCGACGGGTTTCAAATAGTAGCCCGGATAAGGGTCGGAAACAAGACAGCAAAAGGAGTCGTGGACACAGGAGCATCGAGAAGCGCGATGAGCAGATGCAGATATCAAGATCTGAGACAACAAGGCGAATGGTGTGGAACCCGAGCAGAAATAATACTGGTCAACGGAGCAACGCAGAATACGATAGGAAGATCGTTCAGGTTAACGTTCACGATACTAACAGAAGTGGCAGGAGGAATACTGTTAGGAATGCACTTTCTAGCCGGGGCACGCAGCAAGCTGAGGTGTGGATGCTTAGAGCTAGAGATAAGAGCGGCCGGAAACAAAGAGGAGCCCAGCAACGGGGGATGGATAATGCCAGAAGGAGCGGTGTTATCAAAGACGGCAAGAGACGAAATAAAGGAGAAGCTGGCAGAAAAAAGAAGCGGAAGGCAGCAGCGCTGGCTAATAAAGGATGAAGAGACAACCTGGCGGGTGGTGTCAAACAGGGGAGATTATGTCACCATACACTACCACTAAAATCCATAACGAGGGGGGTGGCGGTGTGACGCTGGGCGCGCACAAATCAATATGAAAATAAAAAGACTAAAAAAGTTAAATGAAAAGAGCGTTAAATTCAAATTCATACTAAGAACGCGGGCCCTAGAACTTGACTGAGCAGCAGACCGTCTTCGGGTGCAGAGGCAACTCCCCAGTGGTGGGAGCAGCAAAGTCATTTTCGGTGGACTGGATCATTCGATCTAAGTCCGCTTATAAATTT
>JAECXW010000234.1:0-24147 GCA_018153365.1 Drosophila fuyamai | reverse complement strand
GTTTGGAAAGAAAAGCGCGCAAACCTTTTTTGTCTCCCCTTTTGTGGTTTCTCTTTTTCTAAATAAATAAAATAGTTAATATACAAATACTTAAATAAATTTAATTTATATTATGATAATAATGTTATTATAATAAGTATAATATAAAAAGACCACATATTTTTAAATCTATATATTTTAAAGACAATAAATATAAAAAATATTCATCCTGTTCAATCGCAAAATTTCAGAGGCCTTTTAAAGAAGGTCAATCACAATTATTTCAAAGTGAAGTCATGTCTGAAAATAAATTATGTATTTTTATATACTGAGATATATATGGTCATTACTAAAAATATTCTACATTCGAATAATTATCATATTAAGGCAATACAAAATAAGTATTTTTAATAATATTAGAATTTAAAAACAAGAAAGGAAAGCTAACTTCGGGGCGGAGCCGAAGTTGATATACTCCTGCAGAATATTCTGTAAATAATATTCTCCAGAATTATTCATATGATGCATTCTTAATACTAATAAAAATCCCAACTTCATAACTTTAAAACACCAAAGTTATGGCAATTTCAATCGTTCAGTTATATGGCAGCTATAGGATATAGTCAGCCGATCCTTATGAAATTTGGTAGGTCGGATTGATTGGCCAAATATAAAATTCATAGAAAATCCCAACTTCCTAACTTTAACAAGAGAGAACGCTATAGTCGGATGCCCCGACTATCAGATACCCGTTACTCAGGTAAAGGGGTGCGAGGGAGATGGAGATAGAAACTTTGATCACGCATAACTTTTTAACGAATGGTCCGATTGAAAAATTTCTTCTACATTTCGATAGGTATTGATAAACACAATAAAACTGCATTTTTACTTTTCCGAAATATTTAAATTTTTAAAATTGTATATAAGCGATTGTGGGCGTAAGGGCGTGGGCACCTTTTTGAAACAAACTTGCGCTGCGTAGGAACTCCTAGAATCTGCATGCAAAATGCCAATCTTTAGCTTTTATAGTTTCCGAGATCTCAGCGTCCTTACGGACAGACAGACAGACAGACGGACAGACAGACGGACAGACGGACAGACGGACATGGCTATATCGACTCGGCTAGTGACCCCGATCAAGAATATATATACTTTATAGGGTCGGAAACGCTTCCTTCTACCTGTTACATACTTTTGCACGAATACAATATACCCCTTTTACTCTACGAGTAACGGGTATAAAAACACCAAAGTTATGGTATTTCGTAGTCGTTATATGGGAGCTATAGGATATAGTCGTCCTTATGAAATTTGGTAGGTCGAATTGACTGGCCAAATAAAGAAGCCATAGAAAATCCCAACTTCCTAACTTTACAAACAGCAGAGTTATGGCATTTCCTATCGTTCAGTTATATGGCAGCTATAGGATATAGTCGGCCGATCCCGGCCGTTCCGACTTATATACTGCGTGCAAAGGGAAAGAAGGGTGTGTGCAAAGTTTCAATTCGATATCTTTAAAACTGAGAGACTAGTTCGCGTAGAAACAGACAGACGGACAGACGGACATGGCTATATCAACTCAGGAGGTGATCCTGGATCAAGAATATATATACTTTATAGGGTCGGAGATGTCTCCTTCACTGCGTTGCACACTTTTGACCAAAATTATAATACCCTCTGCAAGGGTATAATAAAGAGTATATTTCGACAGCGCGCTGCAGCGAATTTCTTCGCTTGTGAATACATGTGCACACATACAGTCGTCGGCTATCGCAGTATGCGTGCAAGAGAGAGGCTGGCTCTAGAGCGCTCTCTCGCTGGCTTTTGGTCAGAGAGCGAAAAGACAGTTGAAAAGCCAGCACAAAAAATTCGTACGCAAAAAATCGTATGGCGTTGCGCATCTTATAGTTTATATTGGTCATTGCTACAATTCGAGTAGTTCCAAGAACATGTATTTATCTCTATATACATGTAAAGCTATCAGTAAGAAAACTGGGAATCAACGCACAGCCAAAACGACTGGTTAACAATATTAATATGCATTTTTATCACATTCTCCCTGCTCCCTAAGTGGCACCAATCGCTCCCAATTGGAAAAAGGTCAATTTTCCTTTCAAAATTCTGGACGCTAAACCGTTTAACCAATCGAATTCGTGTTTTCGCCAAATAGTTTAAGACATTATATATGTTAAAAAATTTGACCGCTTAGATTTAAGGCTTTTTACTATTTTTAAAACACATTCTAAAATAACAATTTCGCCAAAATCTCTCTTCAAACGTCGAAAAATGGCAATTCTAAACTGAGTATCAAAAATTCCTTCGGTAAAGTTTTTCCTTAAGTTTTAACGATTCATTTGATGGTTTCACCAAAGATCTAGATATCTTCTAATCAAAGAAACTAAGCAAAAAGTCGATCTATTATTGAATTTAAGTGCTCTTAGCAATAACTGTACTGCTAACAGAATACGCAAAATACGTTTTTTTGGTGAAAATCTATTTGGCCTGGTTTTTGATAGTGTAGGAAAAATATACCATTCAAATTGTTTTTTACAGTGTTTTCCCATGCGCTGTTAGGAAACATAGGAGCGGGAGATCGTAGTACACAGAGAGAGAGGAAAGAGTGTAGCAAGTGCGCAAAAGAAGTTAACGGGGAAACTTTAAATTTGATCAAAGTCGTATCAAGAAAATTTGCCGCGAGTTGTGTTTTTATGTGATCAATTTCCGTATAATCGTATGTGAGCAATAATATTATTAATGGGGGTTAATTAAAGTTTCAGCCAAAACTACAAATATATTAAAAGTAACATCTAAAATGCAGAATTACATAGTTCTACTGCAAACCTATGTATTACATAAGTATAGTAGGATATTTGGGTTATCCACCACAAGCGCAGCTGCGGGCACCCTAGTTTATGTATTTTTATGTATATTTTAACAAAATATTAATTGGTTTTTTAGCTGTGGCTGTAATAAGAACAAAAAATTCCGAGACATGTATTTACATATTTATATTTTATTTTTATTTATATTTTTACAAAGTACTATTTCAAGCTGGGGCCCGGCGCTTAATCATCCAGCCTTAAATATTTTACGGAATCTTCCACTTTTGGCGGGGTTTAGCCCTCCTGTTGCCACGGCGGCGGGGGCGAGGATCTTCTTCCTCGCTCTCTGAAGAGGACCTTTCATTTTTCCTCTTCAGAGCGCACCCAAAATTAAATGTGAAGTTCTGCCAAAATAATAATTATTAATATCTATGTTTATATATACGATAATATTCTTACCGAGCATCTCTCAAACTTCAATATTTGGGTGGCTTCTTGCTCCGGGCCTTCCTCCTTCTTCTTCCTTCTTTTTCCCTTGGCTGTTCATTATACCCGTTACTCGTAGAGTAAAAGGGTATATTGTATTCGTGCAAAAGTATGTAACAGCTAGAAGGAAGCGTTTCCGACCCTATAAAGTATATATATTCTTGATCAGGGTCACTAGCCGAGTCGATATAGCCATGTCCGTCTGTCCGTCTGTCCGTCTGTCCGTCTGTCCGTCTGTCCGTCTGTCCGTCTGTCCGTCTGTCTGTCCGTATGAACGCTGAGATCTCGGAAACTATAAAAGCTAGAAGATTGGCATTTTGCATGCAGATTCTAGGAGTTCCTACGCAGCGCCAGTTTGTTTCAAAAGGTGCCACGCCCCCTTTAACGCCCACAATCGCTTATATACGATTTTAAAAATTTAAATATTTCGGAAAAGTAAAAATGCAGTTTTATTGTGTTTATCAATACCTATCGAAATGTAGAAGAAATTTTTCAAATCGGACCATTCGTTAAAAAGTTATGCGTGATCAAAGTTTCTATCTCCATCTCCCTCGCACTCCTTTTACCTGAGTAACGGGTATCTGATAGTCGGGGCACCCGACTATAGCGTTCTCTCTTGTTTTAAATTGAAAGTCAAAAAATGCAAAGTCAAACGAGGGCTGGGAACATTGCGCCAATTGTCTAATCGAATAACTATCAATGATTCACAGTGGTAAGTGTCTTGGAAATGCTGCCGTGTGGCCATTCACTTAACAAATTCTAAAGAAACTGTGGCTACGAATTGATTAAAACTTTTCTCAAAGTTAGTTCGATTGCAAATTAATTACATCCCGATCTGTGAGGGGCGTAGGAATTTTTCAAAACTTAGAGTCGAATTGGTATTTTTGATGGTTGCTGTCTGTAACGGCTCAAGTGTGGCCATCCACGTGTTTTGAGAACGTTTATTTTTCAAGGAAACTTTGGGTACAAATTGATTGAAACTTTCCTTAAAGTTATTCGATTGCCTATCAATTTTTTAAATTATCTTTTGACTTGGCACACGCTCTGAAAGGGGCGTAGGAATTTTTCAAAGGTTAGCGTCGATTGGTATTTTAAACGACAGAGAATAAGTTGGTTCATGCAATGGCTAACGATTGGTTAATTTTTACCATGAGTAAAGCCTAGTATCCTGATCGGCAAACGATTATGCTAGCGTAAAAACTTTAATCTTTGCAGTGTGACCAAAAGTTTGATAGTTCATCAGATTTAAGCGTGCTACGGTCGTACTGTCAATCAGCTGGGTTTGTTGACAAGCAGTTAAAATTCAAATATCGTATTTGCGGGAAAGAGCCTTTAAAAGATATTATCAAATACCTTGGCAAGACAAGTCTGCCGCTATACAAAGAAATTAAAAAACAATTCAATTTAAATTTAACAGTTGCTTATTTTAATTTACTGATAATTATTTGCTAATTTAAAGTTCATAGCTGCACTTTTATTGTGTTTTATTTTGCTCTGACAAGAGGCATCCCAGAAGTATTAATGTTATTTTGTCCTCACATGTAAACTCCTGCAATTGACTTTTGCGGGTTTTTTTATTTTTTTTCCTCCATTTTTTAATATGTTCAGTGAGAAGCGCAGCCGCCGAAAGATTAAATTTTTTAATCTTTGCGCTAGGGTTCACCCAAAGTTCATTTCCGCAGACTGGCAACGCTATAGAATTTTCTGGTATTTTTTTCGTCGAACAGGAGACCAACGTGAAAAAAGGCCCGACGAAAAGTGAACGCCAGCTGTTTGCCTCTCGCTCTCTCTCGACTGGCGTACGGTTTTCGTCGATCAGGATACTAGGCTTAAGAGGGGAACAGGAATATTCCGGATGCGCAAGCTCAACTTTGCCGAACCACGGATTTTGAAAGATCGTCCAATTTTCGGATGAACCTTCCTAACTTTAATCTCTGCTTTGATTTAATGACACTGTGCTTCAATATCTTAAAAAATGATTCAATTGGACCGTTGTTGGGCCTTTTATTGCTCTCGTCAATAAAAATCCCCATAACATTAGTCCAAAAAGGAGCAAAAACAATATACTTTCCCAAAACAACAACTACCATTTCAGGATGATGATATACGTTAATTTGGTCAGTTTCGGTTTGCTTTTATAACATTTCGGTGATTTTCAGAGCAATAAAAGTGTATCGTTTTTTAAATTCACTCCGGCCGGCAATCGTATTCAATGCATTCTCGCGGTCTCTAAAATTTGGCTTAGCAGACGTTTGATGCTGGCTCGAATCGAAAGTGGGTAAGGTATCACCTTATAAATAGGATATAGAATCTATAACATAACTATTTACAAATGGAGAAAGAAGAATGGTTATTACGTTGCAAAACCATTCCTCTAACTTCTTAATTGTAATAATATTATACCCGAGACCAAGAGCATTTCTAATAAAATCTCTTAATTCAATATTTGCCAGTCCTACGGTTCGGTCAATATCCGCACACATTATTTTTGCATAATGACTTGTACAAAATTAAACACATACACTAGGAAATACGTCACTTTCGCCACGGAAGCACATACTATTGTATTGAACAATGTCTAAATGATTAAATTCATTTAAAATTGCTTGAATAATAGCAAAACTAACATCGGTTATAATGCGTTTGCATATTGGCAGCTTGAATTTATTGTCTTTACAAAACCTATTTAGCTCGCATAAAAAACGACCAATATCATAGGCACAATGATTGGCTAAAATGGCATGAGCCAAAGGGTACACCAGGTGATACTCTGGAATATGTGCAACTAATGAGTAGAGAAGAATCATTTTCTTCACAAATTTCATTGGTTGCACTACGCACCCTGTAGCGTCTATATGCAAGGTGTCTTTCTTGATATTATGGAGAAGAACCCTTATGTGTTCCTTATTCCATAAGTACACTTCCAGCTTTGTCGATAAAAACTGAATAAAGTGTGAAAAATAGTTGCATTTCATATCAAAGGCGTCTCCTCTGATATTAAATTTCTATAATGAGATAAATGTTTATTGATCATTTGATCATTGCCAATAAGCGCCCTGTTTGTGTTGGCTCTATTGACCAATTTAGTTCCAAATTCAAACGCAGTTTTTTTCGCAAGAAAACGATTTATGGCTCTGCCATTGAGTAGTTGTTTTTGCATTAATGGAATGTTTGACCTCCATCCTGTTTGAATAAATTCGAACATTTCCATTATATAATCCCTGAAACTTGTAATAGTTGCACGATGGATCCTGGCAATATCCATAAGCTCTATAAGAATCTTTATTCAGTCGAATAGACTTAAAATTGATAGAACAAGCATTATTAACAGTGAAAAAATTTTCTATATTTACATGCTCAATACTCTGTTTCTCTGTGAACTTTGTACAACATTTTAAAACAGTTGTTTCAAAATCTGTAATTTTTAATTCTGCGATAAAAATGTCACATGGCTTTGGTGTGCGAATCCCATGCGGACTCAAATCTACCATTTCCACGTCAACATTTAAGCTTAAATTACCAATCCGAGAAGTTTTTCGAACACATTTTAATATTGCTTCGATATGACTTTCATCTATAAGTAGTAATATGACGAGGCGAATCTATAAGACTTTTATTCGTCATTAGTTTTTGGCGTTTCGCCAATCAAGGAGGAGTTATCCACTTTTAAAGAAGTTGGATTAGCAGTTTTTAAATTGCAATTTCTTAAAATTCTTTGGTAAGTCATTACCACGATTTTTGCCACCTTTTGGTTAAGCAATTTGTTTGAAAGAAACTGCAATTTCTTGATGAACTAAGTTCTCTAAAAATATTGAGAATTATTTCAAAATCTTTTTCTTGTAGAAAACCTGTTGGTTTTACAAGACCAGTTTCTATTGCTATACAAATAGCTTTAGGAATAATTCCGGTATAGTACCTAAAAAAATAAAAATCAATAAATCGATACTAAAATATTAATACTTTTAAGAATTCCGGCGCTAACTACTCCTATACTACATAAACATCTAAGCAAACTCCGGCAAGTTTTATGAAACAACTACCTTTCAATGTTTATATGGCAGCTATTACATAATCGTCTGATTTTGTAAACTAAAACCGTAATTCTAATTCTGGCTAGATCGACCCGCCTGGTAATGCTCTTCAAGACTTTATATACATATATCCCTAGAGTCGGAAAAGTCTGCTGCACTAAATTAAAAACTTTGACTTTTGAAATTATAATACTCTCTGCAAGGGTATAACAAGAGGTTATTCGAATTTCGACATGTGTTTGTAACGCTGAGAAAATACATTTTTGACCATTATGAAATATATATATTTTTGATCAGCATAACCAAACGAATCAATATATGTAGACCTGCTCATCCGTCTATTTCGAATGACTAGTGCAATTTTTTTTGACACGAAATATTCGCAAAAACAGATAGATTGCCCGCCGTTAAACATAGATTCCAATTAGGATTAAGACTACCCTGATCAATGCCATATATAAACACAAGCAATCAATATCATATTGATATAATATGATATACACTCAGCGTCATATCTCTGCGTACAGGGCAAATAATTTTTAATTTGTCACTTTGACAGGAAAAATCTTGGGCTAGACGTGTTATAAAAAAATTATGATTTTTGTTACGGATAGTCCCAGCAATTACCTTCACATTCTATATTTTAAAAAATTTGTATCTTCTTTGGTACCCCTATAATTTGTATTTCCCCAAAACCTTTTAAAATAACATGCTTTCAAAAGTTTGCGTACAGCTGGAGATAGTTGCATTTATTGACCATTTATACGCAATTTAATAAGAGGTTGGATAACCTTTCCGCTTCAAAACTTCGGCGAGACGCTTTGGCATAGAATTGACCAACTTCTCAGTCTCAGCTTCGGCTATTTGGTCCCATACAAGACTCCGAAAGGAAAATTATCCCTAAAATTGCATTTGGAAGGGAAAAGCTTGAGAGATATTGGCGGAATCGTAGGTCGCGCACACTCCTCAGTGCAGAGAGTCATTAACAATTATATTTCGACCGGCTCTATACTTCCCAAACTCCGAGAAGGCCGCCCATGCCGTTTAACAAAAAGGGATCGTTATCTTGTTGAAAGATAAATTTGTTCTGCAGCCCCAGCTTGGTTGCGCTTTGGACCAAATTATCCTTCAACAGTTGGATATACACCTTATGGTCCATAATACCATCGATGAAGTGCAGATTTCCAACGCCGTTAGCTGCCATACAACCCCCATATCATTATTCCCCGTCTCCATGTTTCACAGTGGGCAGCAAATTCTGTTTTTCGAGAGCTTCTCCGCTCTTGCGCCAGATTAATTTATTTCCTTTAATTCCGAAAATGCAAAACTTGCTTTCATCAGAGAAAATTACGGACTTCCAGAACTCTGGAGGCTTGGAAATGTGGTCCTTTGGAAATTGTATTCGTTTCTCTGATTTGTTTTCGAAATATAGGGCTTCTTTCTGGCCACGCAGCTCATGTATCCCGATTTTTTATAATCCTTCGGATAGTAGAATACGAAACCGTTTTAGAAAACCGAGTTTCCACCTCTTGCTGCACTTCTCGGGAAGTCAATTTCGGATTGTTTTGAACGAGAAATATAAGTTTCTTTTTTTCCCTTGTTGTTAAACGGCATGGGCGGCCTTCTCGGAGTTTGGGCCAAATTGGTCTCAAAATATACTATAAAATACTATTTCATAGTTTACAAAATACCACTATAAATACCATAATATGTAATATAAAAAAATAATTGAACTTTTATATATAGAAAAATAAGGTTTTCCCCATTGCAAAAAATGTTTGTTTTTATTTCATTGTACAAGATTAATATTTCACTCCAACATTTTGTAACATTTTCGTAAAACAAAATAATAAAGGAACTTCTTTGTCCAATCATAGAGTAACATGTTCTTAAAATATAATAATAAAGGAACTTCTTTGTCCAGTCTTGAAAGTTTCTTTTAAGATCCGAATATCACATTTAATTAAATTTACTAGCCTTCTTCGTCAGAGCTGCTTAAATTAAATTTGTTGAGATCTTTACTTAACATTTGTTCATTGGGCTTAAAATTATTGCAAAACAAGAGAGAACGCTATAGTCGAGTGCCTCGACTATTAGATACCCGTTACTCAGCTAAACAACTTAATATAAATATGCCTTCTTGTATGTTTTTCTTGTATGTTTTTCGAATTAGCTCCCGATTTTTATGTTAAAATCGGTACCCAGGGAACACCAATTTGGCTAACTTGATTTGATTTGCATAGTTCTTGGGATATAGTTCGGTATTGAGAAATGAAAGCCATCGCAATTTCCTTTAATAGAAAACATCCATAATTAACGTTGACTCTGTTGAGCACCTTGGCCAGCTGTTCCAAATTCATCCGTTAGATGGCGCTATTGTATACGCCATGAAAGGCGGAAATGTAGGCGCTAGCCAGGCTTAAGTGTTTAATGGGTTTTTGGGCGTTAGAGTGGGCGTGGCAAACTTTTATTTGGCCAATCGATAGGTATTGACGAAACAAATACATATCAAAAAAATTTTCATAATAGCATCTAAACTGTAGCCACAGCTTGTGGCTTGTGGGCGTCAGAGGGGGCGTGGCACCATTTTGAAACAAACTTGCGCTGCGTAGGAACTCCTAAAATCTACATGCAAAATGCCAATCTTCTAGCTTTTATAGTTTCCGAGATCTCAGCGTTCATACGGACAGACAGACGGACAGACGGAGAGACGGACAGACGGACAGACGGACAGACGGACATGGCTATATCGACTCGGCTAGTGATCCTGAACAAGAATATATATACTTTATAGGGTCGGAAACGCTTCCTTCTACCTGTTACATACTTTTGCACGAATATAATATACCCTTTTACTCTACGAGTAACGGGTATAATTAACATAGATTGAGCGAATTTCGAAATATTCGCATATTTATAGCAATTATTTATATCTTTTAACTGACTCAATTTTTTTTTTTTTTTTCGCGCGGAGTCCCACGACCGAGGGGCGCAGCCGTGTATTGTACGGCACGATTAGCGATAAGATAGACGCGAGATAGGAAAATAAAGGTAAAGGTCCAGGGAAAAAAATAATAGTTAGATCAATCTTGTGCCAATGAAGCAAGTATTAATCGTTTTAGGAGCGGCAGAGAGTCAAGATTTGATATTACAGGAAAAAGTCTATTATAGTCAGAACATAATACTCTGAAAGGCTCATGCAAGGCATAGTTAGATCTACAATGATTTAAAGTTAGGGGAATATAATTTCTAGTTAATCTACTTGGCACAGAAAAGTTTAGCCGACTTAACAAGTCGGGGCAGTCAATATCACCATGTATAAGGTTATAAATAAAGATAGTACCAAGCATCGTTCTACGGTTGGCTAGGGATGGTAAATTAATCAAAAGAAGTCTACTAGAATAAGAAGGTAAGATAAGATTTGCATCCCAGTTTAGGCGCCGTAAAGCAAAAAGAAGGAAGTTTTTTTGTACAGATTCAATACGACCAATATGTATTCCGTATTGTGGACTCCAGACGGGAGACCCATACTCCAGAATCGGACGGACTAGCGAAATATATAAAGTTTTAGTCAAATAAGGATCATCGAATTCTTTTGACCACCTTTTAATAAATCCAAGCACTCCTCTGGCTTTATAAGCACCAGAATGTATAGCAATTGAGATTTTTAGTCAAAAGCATTTTAACCATGTCGTCAGTTTTCATTGTTCGATACTCATTGTCAATTATTTGTGGATCATTGACAAAATCGGGAAAGCGTTCATACAGCTTGAACAACGATTGATAATTTTGATTGTTAAAATTATTTGGATCCAAAAAAACTTATCATTTTCAGAAAGTTATCTTGTAACGGTAATCTTTTTTTAGTTGTACGCATAACTCGATTAAAAATAACTGGCTACGTTTCAAAAAGCCAATTTATGTTCTTTGTCCAAGCTATTTCTCGAAAGTTCAGTTGCCACTTTTTATTCCGAGATACATGTCTTTTATATGTAAAAAATAAAATGTGTTTGTTGGCTCTTTGGCATTTAAATCTGTATTTGTTATATACATATCCTGCATATAACAAGCCAATATACTTTTGTAAAATTCGGACATAGTTTTATAGAAATAGTGTACAACAGATCGACTAGACTGGAATATAATATTGAATTTGTTCACTAAAGCAAGTATATAATCCAAAAATAATAGATAAAGTTTAACAGTTGGATTTTTAAATTAGATAGAATATACTCAGCTGATAAGTTGTTATCAATTTCATATTCTTCTTGGAAGAATGCAATGAGGGCATCCCACTGTTCTAGTATGCGTGCCACACAAGAATGAAACGATAGCCAACGTATCTCGTAGTGGTTAAGTATATTATGTGCAGGAGAATCTAAGAAAGTTTGAAACTCTTTAAATTTTCGTCGACGCTTAGAACTTTTGAAAAGTAGTTATATAGCTCTTTAATGGTTTGCTCTAAGTTTCGAGGCAGTTGCTTGCAATCATAGCTTGAAGCAAGAGCAGACGAGTGGCAAACACATTTTACCAAGAAACATGATTTGTTGACGTCTCGTATCTTCGTCATAATGCTATTGCGCTCACCATACATCACATTAGTTGTGTCTGCAGCAAATCCAATTATATTACTGATGTCAAAGCCATTAAGTTTGAGTCCATCGCTGAGTGCTGCAAAAAGGTCGACTGCTCTTTCACCCACTAAGTCAATGGTGAACAAGAATTTTGTTTGCGCTGCATTGTCGAAATACATAACAGCACACGCCAAGACCTTTGTACACGAAACATCAGTCGTTTCATCAATGATTATGGAGAACACAGGCCTTCCTGCTGCAGAAACGCACCGTTTCATGCTAGAGATCAGTTGCTCCTTCATCACAGGTGCCAGTACATTGTACGGAAGCGAAGCTGTTTTGGTGCGTTTGCAGTTAAACCCTTGCGCAATGGCACTATCGGGAAACGCATGCTTGATCACATCGCTTATATGGTCCATTACTCTCATTGAAATGTTGTGTTCAGCAATCGTTGCAGCGAACATAATTTCTGCCTTTTTGATAGAGGCAGCTAGAGTGTTGTCCGACTCTTTTAAAAACGATTGAATCTGAAAAAAGAATAGTTATTATTTACATATAATTTAAAAGCACATAAAGAACTCACCTTTGATTTTCCACAGAAGTATTTCATATTATCTTTATGTTTCTGTGTAGCTGTGTGCTGCTTAAGTGACGCCAGCCTACTCAAAATGTCCGTCTGGCACGCTTTGCAGTGCGCGTCCATCTTATTTGCGCTCCTGCCCAGCCATTTTTTATTTTCCGGCATAGTCTCCCACTCAGCTCTATATTTTTGTTTATTACTCATCTTCACTTTTAATATATTATCACAAAGTTTAAACTTGATTCTTTTTTTTTTTTGTTTTTTTTTTTGGTATTAAGTTACTTCCTGTCCGTAGAGGAGGAAGATTTATTTGGCCTCCCGTATATAAGTAAACTTGATTCGATTTGCTATGAAGCGTCACATTTGTAAAAGCGTGATCAAACCGAAAATACCATATAATACCATAAAATTTAAGAAAAATGCTACTAAATACCTATATACCATTAAAATACTTTTGAGCAAAATTAGAGCTGATAAAATACCAAAAAGTATTAAAACTACCATATCATGCTGAATTAAAGCCTAGTATCCTGATCGACAAACGATTACGCTAGCGTAAAAACCTTAATCTTTGCAGTGTGACCAAAAGTTTGAGAGTTCATCAGATTTAAGCGTGCTACGGTCGTACTGTCAATCAGCTGGGTTTGTTGACAAGCAGTTAAAGCCTAGTATCCTGATCGACGAAAACCGTACGCCAGTCATGAGAGAAGGGCGAGAGGCAAACAGCTGGCGTTCACTTTTCGTCGGGCCTTTTTCACGTCGGTCTCCTGTTCGACGAAAAAATACCAGAAGATTCCATAGCGTTGCCAGTCTGCGGAAATGAACTTTGGGTGAACCCTAGCGCAAAGATTAAAAGATTTAATCTTTCGGCGTGCGCTTCTCACTGAACATATTAAAAAATGGAGGAAAAAAATAAAAAAACCCGCAAAAGTCAATTGCAGGAGTTTACATGTGACAAAATAACATTAATACTTCTGGGGTGCCTCTTGTCAGAGCAAAATGTTTCATATGTCAAAAATTTACGAAAAACACAATAAAAGTGCAGCTATGAACTTTAAATTAGCAAATAATTATCAGTAAATTAAAATAAGCAACTGTTAAATTTAAATTGAATTGTTTTTCAATTTCTTTGTATAGCGGCAGACTTGTCTTGCCAAGGTATTTGATAATATCTTTTAAAGGCTCTTTCCCGCAAATACGATATTTGAATTTTAACTGCTTGTCAACAAACCCAGCTGATTGACAGTACGACCGTAGCACGCTTAAATCTGATGAACTATCAAACTTTTTGGTCACACTGCAAAGATTAAAGTTTTTACGCTAGCATAATCGTTTGTCGATCAGGATACTAGGCTTAAAATTCAAATATCGTATTTGCGGAAAGAGCCTTTAAAAGATATTATCGAATACCTTGGCACGACAAGTCTGCCGCTGTACAAAGAAATTAAAAAACAATTCAATTTAAATTTAACAGTTGCTTATAATAATTTACTAATAATTATTTGCTGCTATTTAAAGTTCATAGCTGCACTTTTTATTGTGTTTTTCGTAAATTTTGACATATGAAACATTTTGCTCTGACAAGAGCACCCCAAAGTATTAATGTTATTTTTGTCCTCACATGTTAACTCCTGCAATCGACTTTTGCGGGTTTTTGATTTTTTCCCTACATTTTTTAATATGTTCAGTGAAGCGCACGCTGAAAGATTAAATTTTTAATCTTTGCGCTAGGGTTCACCCAAAGTTCATTTCCGCAGACTGGCAACGCTATGGAATTTCAGGTATTTTTTCGTCGAACAGGAGACCGACGTGAAAAAGGCCCGACGAAAAAGTGAACGCCAGCTGTTTGCCCTCTCGCTCTCTCATGACTGGCGTACGGTTTTCGTCGATCAGGATACTAGGCTTAAAAACAGAAGAGTGGTGCCGCCGAAAATAACAATTTTTCTGGTGATAAATATTTTTGATAGATTTCTGAAAAAACGATATAACATCGATAGAATATTTTCACATGTTTTCACAACCCTATTAATTAATTAACAGCTACTTATATTACCAACTACTGATTGCCAGAACTACTTTCCAGAACACTCACTTTGATGTTTTCCTCGGTCGACACCGAGAGCATAGAGTAAGAGTGGTTTCTTACTCTATGAATTCTGCCTTTGGTGCCTCCGTTTATACCCGGTCCTTGCCGATAACGATATCGGGATCCCAGGGTTGATTCTGAGCTTTTTGACCAGCTGACCCAGCTTGGGTTGGCGATTGTCGCCGATTGGCAGTAAAAGTGAGACCAGGCGGCTTGTAACCTTGGAAATATACTTCTTTATTTATTTGGACTCAACTTTATGTTGTGGTAACATAGTCATCTCAGTATTTTTGTATTTTTGTTGGCCCCTGGCCGTGGCTGGCTACAATTTATACATATATTTGTAAGCATGGGCATTACCTCTGAGGAGTCATTTGATGTAAGGTTTGTATGACTTTATGGTATTGTTTATGTCAAAAATGGCTTGACCAGCCAGCAGCGTCTAGGGGGTGGGAAACTCCCAAGGTTTAGCTACTGTGGCTCGTAAGGTTTATTGCCCACACATAATTTTCAACAAAAAACATGTATAACTTGTAAACTTTAAAAGATACCCACAATATTTAAACATAAAATAGTTAACTGATATGTTATGTTACAAAATAGAAAATCATTTATTAGTTTTCACTCACTACTTCTCAATTAATTAGCAAAAACTAAAAATACTGCCTTTTTGAACGCCACCGCTTATTTGACCCATCTCTTTCAAGAACGATTGCGTTCATGGAATGTAAGAATAACTGTTTTTATTTTCCTATGTTATGTTGACTCCATTCGCTCCTGTATGACCCACTTTGAGGTAAGATTTGATCCCGAAAAACGTCTAACGACGATGGGAAGCGCACGGCTATAGAGCAACGCGAATTTGTCCTAATCAGCCATAAACGAGGACATTCTCGCGGAGAAATCGCCGAAATGGTGAATTTGATGGTGCCAGTGAAAGCCATAATAAACAGATTCGTTTTTGGAAAATCGAGGTGGAAAAAAACTAAATTTTTAGTGCCTCCGATGAACGATAGATTTTAAGAAAGTCAATAGAGATCCCACCAAAAAGATATGTACAGGAAGATGACAGGGAAGTCATATACTGTCCCGAAACCATACGTCGTATTCTCGGTAATAACGATTTATATGGCCGAGTTGCACGCAAGGAAACCCTTTATAAGCAAAAAAACCGAGATTGGCGTTTAAAATTTCGCTAAGGAGCACATCAGCAAGGATCCTATAAGTTCTGGAATGCGTCATTTCATGATGAGTCAAAATTTTATATTTTGGATCCGATGAATTTCTTACACGTATGGCGTAAAAATACAAGCCAGAGCTACAGGATAAACGTCTAAAACCACTGCAAAGCATATGGCGGCGGACACGTAATGGTTTGGGCCTGTATGTATCCTGATCGACGAAAACCGTACGCCAGTCATGAGAGAGAGCGAGAGGCAAACAGCTGGCGTTCACTTTTCGTCGTGCCTTTTTTCCACGTTGGTCTCCTGTTCGACGAAAAAAATACCAGAAAATTCCATAGCGTTGCTAGTCTGCGGAAATGAACTTTGGGTGAACCCTAAAGCCTAGTATCCAGATCGACAAACGATTATGGCTTCTTTATTTGGCCAATCAATTCGACCTACCAAATTTCATAAGGATCGGCCGACTATATCCTATAGCTCCCATATAACGATAGGAAATAGCATAACTTTTGTGTTTTTAGAGTTAGGAAGTTGGGATTTTCTATGGGTTTTATATTTGGCCAATCAATCCGACCTACCAAATTTTATAGGGATCGGCCCACTATATCCTATAGCTGCCATATAACTGAACGATTGAAATTGCCATAACTTTGGTGTTTTTAAAGTTAGGAAGCTGGGATTTTTATTAGTATTAAGAATGCATCATATGAATAATTTTGGAGAATATTATTTACAGAATATTCTGCAAGGGTATATCAACTTCGGCTCCGCCCGAAGTTAGCTTTCCTTTCTTGTTTTTTAATTATTTTTGCAGGAATCAGCATAGGGTTAGGAAAAATGGTCGGAGGTGTATTATAGAGTGCTGCAGGGGGAGTTATAGGGATTCTTCAGACTCCTTTCCAGTTAAGTTGTTTTCATTTCCATCAGATGATAGGAAACTTAAAAAATGGGTTGAGTTATGCCATTTGGATAACAATTTTAATAGACGAACTTCGCGTATTTGTAATTTCGAAAATAAATATATTGAGATAAATAGGCTTAAAAGCAATGCCGTGCCCACTTTGAATTTAACTGACAACTTCATTTTGCGTCCGGACAGCTCTGTTCCTTGTGAACAATTTGAATTTAATGATGATGGGGCGGAAGAACCAATTGGCATTTATGTAAACCCAATTAGGTCGCAAAATTTGTCCGATAGTTTAGATGTTAGCCCTTTAAATTTTGAGGCACCGAAATCAGATGCTAATTTAGTAACTCCTAGTACAGTGCAGTTATATGTTAGTCCTTCTGATTTAGCTACCTAGTGTACCGCAGCTAGGAAATTGTTGTTATGGCCAAAAACGGGAGAAATTAGATGTTTTATGGATACAAAAATTACGAGATATTTTTGAGATATAAACAAAAAATAGAGAAATTGAGAAGAGGTAATGTTGTAATGCCTCATGTTTCTGAAGAGGCAAAAACTGCATGCAAAATGCTAATAAAAAATCAAATTCTTACAACAGCGCAGAAAAAGTAATAGCTCAAAACATAAGCTTTAAATCATCCCGAACATATGAATATACTAGGTTGGCTGATAAGTCCCCGGTCTAACACCATCTATGTGTCGCTAGTATTGAATGCATATTATTTTTATATAGTACTAACCTTCAAATGATTAGTGTCAAAATTTGACATCTGTTAGTCAATTAGTTTGTGAGATAGAGCGTCTTTTGTGAAGCAACTTTTGTTATTGTGAAAAAAATGGAAAAAAAGGAATTTCGTGTTTTGATAAAATACTGTTTTCTGAAGCGAAAAAATACAGTGGAAGCGAAAACTTGGCTTGATAATGAGTTTCCGGAGTCTGCTTCAGGGAAATCAACAATAATTGATTGGTATGCAAAATTCAAGCGTGGTGAAATGAGCACGGAGGACGGTGAAAGCAGTGGACGCCCGAAAGAGGTGGTTACCGTCGAAAAAATCAAAAAAATCCACAAAATGATTTTGAATGACAGTAAAATAAAGTTGATCGAGATAGCAGAGGCCTTAAAGATATCAAAGGAACGTGTTGGTCATATCATTCATCAACATTTGGATATGCGGAAGCTCTGTGCAAAATGGGTGCCGCGCGAGCTCACATTTGACCAAAAACAACAACGTGTTGATGATTCTGAGCAGTGTTTGCAGCTGTTTACTCGTAATACACCCGAGTTTTTGCGTCGATATGTGACAATGGATGAAATATTTTTCCATCAGTACACTCCTGAGTCCAATCGACAGTCGGCTGAGTGGACAGCGACCGGTGAACCGACTCCGAAGCGTGGAAAGACTCAAAAGTCCGCTGGCAAAGAAATGGCCTCTGTTTTTCGGGATGCGCGTGGAATAATTTTTATCGATTATCTTAAGAAGGGAAAAACCATCAACAGTGACTATTATATGGCGTTATTGGAGAGTTTGAAGGTCGAAATAGCGGCAAAACGGCCCCATATGAAGAAGAAAAAGTGTTGTCCCACCAAGACAACGCACCGTGCCACAAGTCATTGAGAACGATGGCAAAAATTCATGAATTAGGCTTCGAATTGCTTCCCCACCCACCGTATTCTCCAGATCTGGCCCCAGCGAATTTTTCTTGTTCTCAGACCTCAAAAGGATGCTCGCAGGGAAAAAATATGGCTGCAATGAAGAGGTGATCGCCGAAACTGAGGCCTATTTTGAGGCAAAACCGAAGGAGTACTACCAAAATGGTATCAAAAAATTGGAAGGTCGTTATAATCATTGTATAGCTCTTGAAGGGAACTTTGTTAAATAATAAAAACGAATTTTGACAAAAAATATATATTTTTCTTTGTTAGACCGGGGACTTATCAGCCAACCTGTTATAAGGGATGTTTTAAATTTAAAACTTCCGTCAAAACGGACGTAAATTCGTGGGGCTCTTTTTAAAAATATTACGCCAGGATTTTAACCTGATTTATTAGAAAACCTTCAGAAAATTGTTGGTGAAATGAGTGAGAAAGGTAAAGAAGCAGTTATCCTTTGTGATGAAATAAAAATTAAAAAAGGACTGCAATATAATGCCGCACTCGATGAAATTCAAGGATTTGAAAACGATGGCGAGAAAAGAACACGGTTTTTGGGGCAGCAAGTATGCGTTTTTATGGCTAGAGGCTTATTTGAAAATTGGAAGTATGTTATAAGTTATACTGTTTCGGCTAACGGTATGAAACATGATGCCCTCATGAGCAAAGTTGATGCGAACATTGGAGTTTCGCAAACTTTGGGGGCTTAACGTACGAGCCATAATATGCCATCAAGGCTCAAATAATAGAGCAGCATTTAAAAATGGGGAGTTAACATAAACAAGACGATTTTTAATGTTAACGGAACAGAAATATTTACAATATTTGATTCCCCACATCTTATTAAGTCATTGAGAAATATAATAATGAATAATAATTTAATTACGCCTGATGGCGAAGTATCTTGGGATATATTAAAAAAATTATACCAACTTGAGTTTAGAAACTCAACGAGGCTTTCTCCCAAATTAACTGCCAAGCATATTAATCCGAATTCATTTGAAACAAGAGAGAACGCTATAGTCGGGTGCCCCGACTATCAGATACCCGTTACTCAGGTAAAAGGAGTGAGGGAGATGGAGATAGAAACTTTGATCACGCATAACTTTTTAACGAATGGTCCGATTTGAAAAATTTCTTCTACATTTCGATAGGTATTGATAAACACAATAAAACTGCATTTTTACTTTTCCGAAATATTTAAATTTTTAAAATCGTATATAAGCGATTGTGGGCGTTAAAGGGCACCTTTTTGAAACAAACTTGCGCTGCGTAGGAACTCCTAGAATCTGCTTTTATAGTTTCCGAGATCTCAGCGTTCATACGGACGGACAGACGGACATGGCTAGATCAACTCGGCTAGTGATCCTGAACAAGATTATATATACTTTATAGGGTCGGAAACGCTTCCTTCTAGCTGTTACATACTTTTGCACGAATACAATATACCCTTTTACTCTACGAGTAACGGGTATAAAAATGAAAGTTAAATAAGCAACACAAATATTTAGCCACACTGTTGCGGCCGCAATTCGAACAGTGATTGATTCTGGCGGATTTGTGGAATGCCGAAATAGCGTAGAAGCTACGGCAAATTTTATAGAAAAATAAATAGGCTCTTTGATTGCCTGAAGAGCCATGTTTTATATGAAAGAAACCCATACAGATGTGGAATGCAGAAAGATAATAACGTACAAAAATACCTCGTTGAAATGAGGAAGTATTTTGGAGAACTTAAATATTGGTGCATTGCATTGACGGAATGATTTTGAGCATATCATCTGTACTTGCACTAGCTGAAAGTGTGTGGAGCTCCAAAATATTTTATATATCAACCGCGAAATTGAATCAAGACCCCTTAAAAAACCTATTTTATTTAATAAGGGCTCGCGGAGCAACAAATAATAATCCAACGATGTATGAATTTAACATCATAATGTCAAAAATGCTATCGATGAAAATATTAACATCCACATCAGTATCTGGTAATTGCGGTCCAGATGAAGATACAATGTTAATAAATGTTATCCAGGACTGCAGCTTAAGCAAAACTTGCAATGACATAGAAACCCAAGAAAGTACCGATTTTGCTATGTTCTCAGATGAAGAGACGGAAATTGAGCAAATGTTTGATATTGCAACTGGAAACGAATTTGATAGCAATGCCTTGCGATATTTTGCAGGGTATATATTGTTCAAATTTCTGCAAAAAAAAGAGTGCGGAGTGTGTTTTAATTTTACTGAGGAAAAACAGTAAATGGCTTACAGAAAAAATTTATACGAAAGGAAAAGCTTTATCAACAGCTGGTGCAAGAAAACTAAAAATACTCAAACTGTAATTAGTTTCTTATAAAATGTTTAATTTATTTGTAGGTATAGGAGGTATTGTTAGGTGGGGAACAAGGAGATGTTCAAAGCATTTTGATGTCTCAAGTCGACTCGTAAGTCTTCATTGAAGACTCCACCGCAATTGCAATGGCCTCCTCGTGGTGTTCCCTGGATACCGATTTAAATACATATATTACTTACATAATAAATAAATAAAAATAAAAATAAAAAAAATATTTTAGAAGTTTAACCTAAATTCAGTTTTTTAAGTTGTGAAAAGTTAAAAAACTACTATTTAACACAGGTGTACATATATGTATGTCTGTATATTTATCGGTAACTAATTCGAGCGGCGACTTTTAAGAAGAAACATATGTAAAAAAATAAAAAGTAGATCAGCCAGCTGTTTGCCTCTCGCTCTCTCTCATGACTGGCGTACGGTTTTTGTCGATCAGGATACTAGGCTTTTATGATGTCTTTCTCGATCGACCGCCGGAGAACTAGCATAGAGTAAGAAATTATATAGAGGTTTCATTTGCTCTGCCCGCGCTCTCGAGTGACTTTGCCAGTGATGCCACGTAGGGGAAAAACGGAAAAAAAGAGAGTTTTTCATTTGTTCGAATCGAGCTTCATTCCATGCCCATGGTGAATTCTTATTGCTGCACTGCTCGCTCTTATTCCTAAGGATAGGGGCGAAAACTCCCCATACTATTGCTTGTGCTTCGCACATGTTAGAAGTGGTGAGAAACCGAAGTTAGAAGAAGTTAGCTTCGAACATGGCTCTCAGCAGAAGTTTGGCAGAGGCCCGGGCAGAGCAAATGAAACCTCTATATAGTTTCTTACTCTATGGAACTAGTGCCCCATTCTGGTCTGGGTGCCTCCTTTTATACGTTCCTGGCCGATAACTTGTTATCGGGATCTGGTTAATTCTGAGCTTTTTGGTGTGGCCAGCTGACCCTTGGGTTGGCGCGAGTTCAAATATGGCCGCCGATTGGCGAATCAGTGTGACCAGGCAGCTTGTGACTTAGCGCGCGTTTAAATGTGGTCACTGATTGGCGAATCAAATAATAAGTCTAACCAAATGTAGATAGACCGCAATTAGGTTTCAAGCACTTGGTTTGTCCGTTACTGATACTCTGAAAACTGTAAAATACTATATTTCACAATATAGTAATTTCTAATTGAAATATTGGGTGAGTATTTATTCCATTTTTAGTTATTTAGTTAAGCTATATAATTATATTTCACTTATGTAAGTTTATAAATCTTGTTATACCCTTGCAGAGGCTAGTTTCTTACTCTATGACTCAAGAGCGCAGGCAGAGCAAATGACGCCTCTATACATTATGCCATGGGCATAGAGTTAGAGTTAGTTTCTTACTCTATGCCCATGGTGAGATTCTGCAGCTGGACTGGTCCACCGGGGCTGAATTCAACATCCACACGGGTCCACTTTTCAGTCATAGAGTAAGAAATTATATAGAGGTTTCATTTGCTCTGCCCGCGCTCTCGAGTGACTTTGCCAGTGATGCCACGTAGGGGAAAAACGGAAAAAAGAGAGTTTTTCATTTGTTCGAATCGAGCTTCATTCCATGCCCATGGTGAATTCTTATTGCTGCACTGCTCGCTCTTATTCCCTAAGGATAGGGGCGAAAACTCCCATACTATTGCTTGTGCTTCGCACATGTTAGAAGTGGTGAGAAACCGAAGTTAGAAGAAGTTAGCTTCGAACATGGCTCTCAGCAGAACTTTGGCAGAGGCCCGGGCAGAGCAAATGAAACCTCTATATAGTTTCTTACTCTATGCCGCCGCTGCCGCCACCGCCGCTGAAGAAGGTGCCGCTGAAGAAGGTGCCGCTGAAGAAGCTGCCGCTGAAGAAGCTGCCTGATCACTGCGCTTCTTGTATGGCGCACGCCTCTTGGACCTTCGGGTTCCGCCCCTCCCTTGTTGGGTAGGGGCAGGGTAATAGAACGGCATCTGGAGGGCCACCGTAACAAATTGATGTAGGTTTTGGGGAGGGTATGGGGCAGGATATGGGGAAGGGTATGGCGAAGGGTATGGGGGAAGGATATTGGGGGGCAGCTGAGGCCCATAATTATATCCATAATACGGATTCATCTGTGAATAAATAAAATAAATTAATAAAATGTAAGATAACAAAAATTTTACTCACTTCTTTATTCTCCTTCTGTAGGTGTCGGTTTGTGAAGAGTGACCAAATTTAGAAATTGAACTTAAACATAAAATACTTGTATGCTTTTGAAATATAATATTTTTATAAAGTATTCAGTGTCATAGAGTAAGAAACTATATAGAGGTTTCATTTGCTCTGCCCGGGCCTCTGCCAAAGCTCTGCTGAGAGCCATGTTCGAAGCTAACTTCTTCTAACTTCGGTTTCTCACCACTTCTAACATGTGCGAAGCACAAGCAATAGTATGGGGAGTTTTCGCACCTATCCTTAGGAATAAGACCGAGCAGTGCAGCAATAAGAATTCACCATGGGCATGGAATGAAGCTCGATTCGAACAAATGAAAACTCTCTTTTTCCGTTTTTCCCTTTGGCATCACTGGCAAAGTCACTCGAGAGCGCGGGCAGAGCAAATGAAACCTCTATATAGTTTCTTACTCTATGGCGGCGGTGACGGCATAGAGTAAGAAACTATAGTTTCTATATAGTTTCTTACTCTATTGTGGCGGCAGCGACGGTGTGGCGGCAGCGGCGGAGGCAATTACCGCCGCGATAACTAAGATGCCACTGGCTTCCCTTCGGAGGAGCACCAAATTGAAAAACAAAAAAAAAATTTTGAGCACAATAAAAATATGTGTATGTTTAAAAATCAAATTTAAATTATGTATTTGTATATGTATGTCCCTGGCCGCGGCCAGTATGTATGTACATGCATACATATGTATGTTTTGGTAAGCGTGGCATTGCATTGCCATTTCATGAATTTCATTGTATGACTTTGTGTTATTGCTTATGTCATACTCAAATAATAACAGAAAGTCATACAAATTTTGCATCAAATGGCTTTCTCCCCAGAGTTGCCAGGCTTATATACAAGTATAAGGTATGTCCAGCCTAGGTCAGGGGGTGGAAACTCCTGGGTTTAGCTACAGTGGCTCGCAGCTTATTCATTATGTACGTTTTAATTCTTTCGCGCAGCTTTTGCTTGTTGTTACTTTTTGAAAATACTTTTATATTTTATATTTATACCCTTGCAGAGGGTATTATAATTTTGTCAAAAGTGTGCAACGCAGTGAAGGAGACATCTCCGACCCTATAAAGTATATATATTCTTGATCAGGATCACCTCCTGAGTTGATATATGTAGCCATGTCCGTCCGTCCGTCTGTCTGTTTCTACGCGAACTAGTCTCTCAGTTTTAAAGATATCGAATTGAAACTTTGCACACCCCTTCTTCCTTTGCACGCAGTATATAGGTCGGAACGGCCGGGATCGGCCGACTATATCCTATAGCTGCCATATAACTGAACGATAGAAAATGCCATAACTCT
>JAECXW010000232.1:0-14716 GCA_018153365.1 Drosophila fuyamai | reverse complement strand
TGTTAATCAAAGCTGCAGACTCTTAATTATGTGTGGCAGATGATCCCAGAAATCTATCCAGAATTCGCAACGTTTTGTGCCAGATTGAAGCCTTAGTCAATAACCAATAAATCGACATCTCAACCATATATTATCAGGTATAAACATTAATTATACCATTTATTCATAACGAAATCAAGGAAGTCAAGAAGTCTAAAAATTGTACAGATAGTTCATGAAATATGTAAGCGGTGTAAAATATACGAAAGCTAAAAATGATCGGGCAAACATAGTCTGAAAAAAAAAGCGTTATATATACGAATTCAGTGCCTTAAAGAGTCTGTTGTTGAGTTTTAGCGTCTGTAAAGCTGTAAAACAAAATACACATCCATTTTTAAACAATTGGGGGAATTACACTTGGCTTCACTCTTCAATTTCCGTTAAGATTATAATGGCATCATTTTTTAAATTTCGGTTGCCCTACCTAGCGAAAATTTAATTAATAAATTATACAACACGTGAACGTGTCTCTTTGAAGCCTTAAGATACTACAACAATTACCAGCTAATCTTAGATAACGATTAATTCCGTGGTTACCGTTATGTGCGCAAATTTCTCTGTAATCACATAAGAAGAACATTGTAACGCAATATAAAATATTAATATGGACATATTTATTCCTTAGCTCTTGAATATATAGAAGTAAGTCTATGTGTTGTGTTTTTTTATTATAAAACTATTTTCACTTAATTAAGTGGTTATGTATGCATGTATTTGTATATAAAAAATATGGCTACGGTGTATATCGCACAAAAATAAAACAAGTAATTATTAAATCAAACATTCTAAAAACGAAAAAGATCTTCCCAGGTGAAACGTAATGGAACAGCTATATACAATCGTTTAAAAAAGAGCAATTTTGTGTGTGTGAGAATGGTGTGGCAATCATTTGGGCGTTTGTTTTCGTTTTTCTCATTTACTTTTCTTGTGTGTTAAAAGTGTTGTACATTTTGTAGGGTTGTGGTTGCAATTTGGGAGGACGACAACGCCATAACATATTGCTTAAAACCTCGATTCTCCGGTTCCAAGTGATCTGAGTACTTGGCCGCGGAGCCTTCAATACATTCGGTTTTTATGGAAGAGAGGGACGACGACGATTTCCCAGAAGGGGTTCCTGGGTGGTGCATGCTATTGCGGAAGCTGGGCGTGTCCGAGCTGTGGTTGTTGCTGCTGCTGCTGCAAGTGGGGTGGCAGACCGCTGTTGGCCTGGTTGACGGGTAGGGATATAGTCATGGTGCTGATGGTCTGCGACGACGGTGGCACTAGTTGCGCTGGCTGGCTGTGGTAACTGCCTCCGGGGGTCCCGCCGACTTGCTGCGGCTGCGGTATCATGTGATGCTGGCACTTAACTTGGGGCCATCCTCGGCCTTTTCCTCTTCGCGCCGCTGCAGGCATGCGGCCTTAGGGGTTCAGGTTGCGCTCGCGCACTGCCGCCCCAGGGTCATGATCACCTCAACGGCCATGTTCAGGATGCCCAGCTTAGTCTGTGGCTTGTCGGACTTCAGATGGGTCATGCACATGCGACCCAGCTCTTTTAGTGCCTCGTTGATATCCCGAATGCGAATCCGTTCGCGGGCGTTGTTCGCCTGCCGCCGCTCCTTCTCGCGAATTGCTTTCACCGCTGGCTCTGCGTCGTCATCCTCGTCCGCCGAAGAACAGTAACGTCGTGGTCTTTCTTCAGATCCTTTCGAACCTTGCGAGAGCTGCTGCATACCGGAATTTGACGACTCAATAGAGCTAGTGGGTTTCGTGTCCGAAATGTCAAGGCTGGTCAAACTCGATGTAGTGGACACTCCCGCCGGAACCGAATTGCTGATGGCCGTATGCTCTTTCCGCTTTTTTTGTCTGCTCGGTCAAGGACGTGGACGCACTGCGATCGAGTTTCAGGCTGGTCAGGCTTCCTGCCCCGCCCACCGATTGGCCGGATGTGCCTGCGGCGGCAGCGCCCAAGCCAACACCTCGTGCACCAGAGCCGCATTTGCCGCGTTGCTGACCGAGCCTGGATTTCCCGCTGCTTCCTAGATGCGATGGCGAGTTGGGCACAAACGAGGACAATGCATCAATGTTGTCTATCGAGGCCAAATGATTGATTCACCCGGCCAGCATCTCGGGCTCGCAGTGGTTCCTCAGTACGTTCAGAGCGTCGTCCAGTCGCTCCTCCATGCGCACGCCCTGAAAACCGAGGCCATGGTGTGCAAACTGGACACAGGACCCATTTCGCTAGAGTAGGTTGAACTGGGTCCGCCATTTAGCACTGAGTGACCCCAACCAGCGGCGCCGGAAACGGACGGCTCTCCGCCGCCAACCACAGACTGGGTAAGCGGCGGCGGCGAGTTGACGGGTGTGGAGGGGTTCGAGCCAAAACTACTAATACTTTGATCCGCCGGCATGTACATCTGTTGCCGCAGGGCCGCTGCCGAAGAATTTCCAGCTCCGGCCACTTTTACACTGGCCCCGGCACCACTGAACGCATCCGAACTCTGCACGGCAGGACTGTTCTGCTGACTGTGGTGGGGGTGTGGATGAGGGTGGCCATGAGGCAGGGCGTGCGGGAGCGGGAGTGTGTGGGAATGTGCGTGCGGCGTGTGGTTGAGCGAATGATGGCCAAGCGGTCCAGCCGTGGATAGTGCACCGTGCTGTGCTTGTACTGTGTGGTTGTGGCCCTGCGGCGAGTTGAACACGGCTGGGGGATTGACATTAACGTTTACTGGTGTCTGCTGCCCAGGGCCAGGTCCTCCGATGCCGCCGGAGGTGGCGCGAAAAGAGCTCATAGGCGGCAGGGCTGTGGACACCGGACAGTGCATGCCGTCGGCGACGACGCCGCCGCCTCCGCCACCCATGCCGAGTCCGTCTGCCTGGTGTACCTGCTGCTGATCCATAGAGTGCCCCGAGAGCGGACCGCTGTTCTGGTACGGCGTCTGACCCATGTAGCTATTGGCGCTGCCCATCTGCGTCTGACACCAGGCCCCTCCGCTGCCGGCGGCGGCGGAATCAAAATACTGATCGACGGTCGAGGCGTTGGCATATCGGTTGTTTCCGCCGTTGGCGGCATCGTGCATTGAGTTAAAGTCACTGGGGTACATGCCGTTCTCCACGCCCAGGCTGCCGTACGGCGAGTGGTAGCCCCCGCCACCGCCGCGATCCGCTCCGACCGTCCCCGTGGGCTGTTTGTTTGCTATTTTGTTGAAGCAGTTCTGGAACACTTCATACAAGTGCATCGGCTCGTCGTCACTGGTCGCCATTTCAGCAATAGATCTGGAAAGCAACAAAGGATCATTAGTTTATAGTCCACTGTTTTGGTGAATTCCTAGCATAGCGTCAATATATAAGTCGATAACTTAGTTTAATATCTTTCCGAAAAAAATTCGTTTGGAATAAAAATTCATCTTATCAAAGTAGTTAAAGCTAATAGGGGATGCAAAATTAAGGATTTTTTAAAATGTATTCCCGCTCACCATATTTGAATTAATTCGACAATTATTACGTTGAAATGAATGACTTGAATTGGTCTCAGAATATTTCGAGTGACAGTAGCTTTTATGTTTATCTTTTTTATGAACTCTGTTTATCTATTTGAAAACCCATATAATATCCAACCGATTTCTGGTAGATCCCGGAATGAAATATATTAACTTTTGTATACTAGGCAATACCCTTAACATTTAGAAATTTTAATTCGAAAAAATCGGCTACTTTTTGCAACATTGTTTTCCAACACAAACTGACAAATATGACTCTCAACTATTTAATATTACTTAAATGCAACAGGTAAAATGCAAGCTAGGCGAAATACGTTCTAGACTCCAAAATATTTCGAAATCACAAAATTATGAATATCAATTTACACGGTGTCGAAAATATACGGATATTTCCAAAGGGTCTGGTTTACTCTATTTCCCTACAGCCGCCTGCCATAAATTCATGACCCATAATTAAATGATCTAGAAGGTATATTCCTACAGTAGAATAAAATGACTTTAAACAATGCAATCCGGCAATAGTTCCTTAATAACTTAATACTCAATGCAAAATGTTCCTAAAATAAATAAATTATTTTGGTGGATTAGTTAGTTATTATCTGATATAGATGTATTTAGTCAACTTAACGACTTTTAATTTAAAATAATAAAAGAATATACTTAAAAGTAAGGTAAATTTAACTATGGATCAAAAAGTGGGCGTGGCAAAATGATGGAACAAGCGTTACCTGAAAACTATGTAGATTGAGTAAACTAGTAACATGTAATAATTTCAAGTTCGTTAAGCATAAAAAATGGGTAAGAAATAAATACACTTCTTTCTAGACAAATGGCTAAATTTATTTGAAAAACATGTATTCCCTCCATGGAAGTTAAAGAAGTTATGCACGTAGCTGACCTTACTTTATTTGCCTAAGACTAAGATTGATTCTAAATTGAACTCAACACAAACCATTATTTTACATGGTCAAACGAAACTATTTAGTTACTCATAATTACTTGGTTACAAAACTCGTAAGTTCACAAAAAAATAAAACTTAAAAAACATACACATTTACATATTATTAAAATTGTTATACACCTGATTCACAACTTTTTTTTATGAACGCATGCACTGGATACTTACATGAAATATACACGTTCATGATATTTTAAGAGATGGAATTGATTGCATCAATATAAAATATAAAAAAAAGTCTAAACAAACGAAATACACACACTTGAAGAGTGAAGTTAATTCATACGATTTTACACCTATTTACCTATTTATACATAAGTCGTTACTTTGTTTACGAGCATTTGACCATATACATACATACATGTGTATGTATGCAGAATCATGAAAATGGTATCCACATACATTAAAATGGAAATAATTCGTACATGGCTTTGTATATTTATTGGTATATATACACATTCAACAAATAAACATATGCAAATCCAAAAGGACAAGCCAAAGCTATAAAACATACCCTAGACCTATTTAAAATACATTTTGTAAAAAACACTCACCCTAATATCCACTGTTAATTCTATGTATGCAATTCCTTTTGTTGCAGCGAGTGTTGACGTCGAGCCACAGCCTATGTATTACATATACATATCTTTTTTTTATTAATACCAAGAATCCTTATATGTATATTCTGTTGCGATTGGTAAATTTACCCAAGTTTTTTTTTATAATGTCGTCCAGTCAACTTCAACTAGTAAGATTATGCGTTTTATATCAAAATGCACAGTTAAAATAAACCGTTTTGTGATAAACTTTTATTTTACACATTGTAAGTATGCATGACACTTTTATTAATTATCTTATTTCACTGCGTTTTTGCGAATTTAAACTATAAGTAAAAAATTCTTTATTTATCATTCAGCTCGTTTTAATTTTCGTGTGCTCGGGATCGCCATCTTTGTTCTCTTCGTGCGTCATCTGTAGCGTTGCCATTCGATAAGAATCGATAAGGCTCTCGATATATGACTTTCCACCTTACTCTAAAAATGCAAAGTGCCGTTTACACTGTGGACGCGATTTAAGACTCGCTCATGGTCATACATAAATTATATAATTTTATATATATATTTAGGATGCAATCATTAGATAAAAAAAAATAGTTGATATTAAGAACTGCTTTGTTAATATTCGAAATTCATTTTTATGCTTCGAAGTCTAAATAAACATACTGGTTCCCAAACCAATTGATTTATTCAATTAGGCTGTTTGTTCTGCTAGTACGTAACATGCCATTTTTATTATTCCGTTGTTATTACCATTTTTATTGTAACTTTTAAATAACTTCAGTTAGGAGCCAACGAAACGCCAAAATAGGGACAATTCTTAAAACTGACTTTGGTTCTTGAAATTTAAAAATTATTAGTTACTGCAATTAGTCATTGTAAAAGATATAAAATTTTGATTTACGGTGAATTGTGAACATATATATATTATATGTTATATATTTTTTTTCTGAGAGCTCTGGTTGCTCATTAAACTCAAACTGAGCAGTTAAATCTGCTAACCGAAACGCAAGTTGTTCACAGAATTATTTTAAACAAATTTTTGGGTGGCGTCAGAAAATTATTATTAGATAAAAAAATGAATAATGAACACCTCCTTATTAATCTTTTAATTGTTTATTGTAAGCTTTATGATAATACAGTTATATTTTAAAGAGGTTTCGATTTTTAAATTTAAAGACAAGTTGACTAAGCTATAATGACTAATAACTCCAATTTTGCTTATATGTATATTAAAGGTAAAAAAGATTTCTTTAAACAAATGAAAAAAAACTTTGAAAGGTATCGAAGAAGTTAAAAATGT
Organism: Drosophila fuyamai; assembly: GCA_018153365.1. Classification (NCBI taxonomy): domain Eukaryota; kingdom Metazoa; phylum Arthropoda; class Insecta; order Diptera; family Drosophilidae; genus Drosophila; species Drosophila fuyamai. The sequence goes on along the minus strand of JAECXW010000232.1, from coordinate 8,380 downwards.
AGTATAACATAGTTAGTTGAATACATTTAATCTCTAATATTGGTCCGTCAGCCACTAACAAGCCTCCATTTCGAATTCTGCTTTGTGCTTGAAACCATTGTACCATATTTTTAGGCTACGAAGACTCTGAAGAAATCTCCGTTATTTTGCACACTTTAAAACCCTTTGCACCATTTTATGCTATCAACGCTAGCACAGCTGTTTTAAGTAAAATTAAAAATTGCGGTCATAATAATAGCATCCCTTCGGCAGCATCAACACAAAGAACAGCTGTTCGCTACTCGAGCTATAAAGTTTGCCCAACGTGGATGGGATAATCGAGTTGAGCCGTCGATAGGAAAAGTAGAGTTACTGAAGTATAAAAGGTGTATCGATATATTTAGTGGCGCCACCTAGTGGAAGGCAGATGCGTTGACTATGTATATGTTTTACTGACACCTTATAACAGTGATAGTAGTTTTCGAGAATCGTGTAAAAAATTAACCTCGAACAAAGAACAATCATTAAGTTCCATTTTGAACTTGGTACACAGGAATTCTATCCCCCAGCAATGTCCACAAGTTGACACTTTTTTAAACAGCAAAAAGTCTTTAACCGGAATTCTTAAGGAATTTGCGGGAAGGGTGTACATAACTAAACGATTATATACTTTGCAAAGCGCTGTATCTAAGCACAAGAAAACTATTTTGAATAAAAAAAAATAACTTGTTAAATATTACGTGTTGGGTTTCTTCAGTTAAAACCGGATCTTAAATATATACATATGTATTAAGAATTTAAGAGCAGAATTTTAACACAATATTGAAAAATTTATTGCCTTATTATTAGTTTATTGCAAATTTAGCTCCATCGATAATGTGCGTATGCGCGGTTGCTTTCGCACTGCCTGTGCAAATCGTCCTTCCGCTTGACGACTCTCCCTTGTCCGTGGGCAGCGTCCAGAATCTCCCAGGCTAGTTTCTCAGGCAGGGACACTTTGCGCTCCTTTTCGCGGGCTGCATCCAAGAGCCACTTCATGGCCAGGAAATAAGATCGTCTTGTCGTAATGGGGACAGGAACTTGGTAGGTAACTCCACCTCTTTTTATGGCAGTTACTTGAAGAAGCGGTCTGCAATTTTCAACCGCCTGTTTTAAAAGCGTTTCGGCATTGGTATTGATTGCATTCTTGTCCCCTTTAGCTAGATTCATGTGCTCCGTCTGCGTTCGTTTAATTAATTCAAACGTCTTTGACAGAAGTGTTCTGGCCAGGGCACTATTCCCTTTCTTCGTTATATAATTGATCATTTTCTCTTTTGTATCATCATGGAAGACTGTATCAGAAGATTTGTTGACAGCCGCCTTGATTGGAACATGGTAGAGCTTTGATAACTCGGTCTTTTGCTCATTCTGTTTATCTTTTTGTACAATAGGTTCAACGTATTGTGTGGGATAGACCGACATCAGTCGAAGGGAACTAATATAAACAAAAGACAGGGTTTGTTAATTCTTGTTTGTACAGACGTATGATACTGAAGAAAAGCAGTAATTACCTCAACTTCGATGTTTTCCCTGCAATTATACTCAGAAACGACATCTTTGCATTTTTTATCACCGAAAGGTATAAATTTTATTAAAATTTGCTATGTATATTTGAGGCAGCATGTAAGTACATCAATATAGCGTCACAAGCATGATTATTTTTTGAAACGATTGAAAAATGAAACGATTAACTGTTAAACAATATTCCACAGAATATCGATCCGATTTTATTCTTACTACTGATGTCAGACTTCTGAGTCCGCTGGGATTCTTATTCGTATGGGTAAAAAATAAATAGCTGCAACGCTAATAATTTTTACTAAATATTCCAATAGTTTTTTTTTTTTTTAAATCTCACATATTACGCTGGTGTCCTTCCTTCGGATAAAAATTAAGCTTTAATAAATTTTCGAGAATTAAAATATGAAAAACAAATGTATAAATTGCTGCGTTCTTAACTCAGGTTTCCGTATATTTTATAAATTCAAATTTTTAAACAAAATTTTAATGTAATTATTAACAGGCCACAATGGCCTATTTTTTTTCTCGCGTTCCAAATGATAAAGAAAATGACAACTTAGCTCCCCCTTGTATTTCACATTGTACAGTCTGGCAATATTATAACATATACGTCAAAAACGCGCTAATTTAAAAGTTTGTGGCTTGCAAATAGTTTTACAAGTAATGGAAGATTTTGAAAAAATTGAAAAGATTGGCGAGGGCACCTATGGCGTCGTCTACAAAGGTCGCAATCGCCTTACGGGTCAAATTGTGGCAATGAAGAAAATTCGCTTGGAGTCGGACGACGAAGGCGTTCCTTCGACTGCAATAAGGTAAATGGACCCGGCTTGGATGCCAAAGCCTCACATTGCATTAGACGCGTCTAACAATTTATTTTAAGTTAATATGAGAAACTAGTTATCAACTTAAAACATGTGTTGGTCTTTCAACCTAGTCGGTATGAGTTTCCATATACGCCGCTCATAATTGTACTACATATGTATGTAAACTCTAGCATAACTAACAGACAAGCATATGTACATACATAGGAAGAGCGTACATCATACATATGACTGGATGTGTGTTCATAGTACTTTCTATGCGGACATGTTACATATGGTTTTGCCTTTAGTACATTAAACTTTAAAGTGTTTATTTTATATAAGAGCTTAACATTTTTTTTCAAGATTTCCGCATATTAATTTCTTTTTAATAAATAAATCGATTCTCATATTTCTATATCGTATACTTTTCCTATAGAGAAATTTCGTTGCTCAAGGAGTTGAAACATAAAAACATTGTCTGTTTGGAAGATGTTTTAATGGAGGAGAATCGCATATACTTGATCTTTGAATTCCTATCGATGGATCTCAAAAAATACATGGACTCGCTGCCAGTTGATAAACATATGGAGAGTGAATTGGTTCGAAGCTATTTGTACCAAATAACCAGCGCCATTCTATTCTGCCATCGTCGCAGAGTTCTTCACCGCGATCTGAAGCCCCAGAATTTGCTGATCGACAAGAATGGCCTCATAAAAGTTGCAGACTTTGGTCTTGGCCGATCGTTTGGCATTCCAGTGCGAATTTATACCCATGAGATTGTGACTTTGTGGTACAGGGCACCGGAGGTGCTTTTGGGGTCACCCCGTTATTCCTGTCCCGTCGATATCTGGTCTATTGGGTGTATATTTGCAGAAATGGCTACGAGAAAGCCTCTATTTCAGGGAGACTCGGAAATCGACCAATTATTCAGAATGTTCAGGTAACTACAAGCGACATCTTTGTAAAAACATTTTAATTGATAATAACACTATTTGGTGGCAGAATTCTCAAAACGCCCACCGAGGATATTTGGCCAGGGGTTACTTCGCTTCCCGACTACAAGAACACTTTTCCATGCTGGTCCACCAACCAGTTGACCAACCAGTTGAAGAATCTCGATGCTAACGGCGTTAATCTCATTCAGAGTATGTTAATCTATGATCCGGTTCATCGCATTTCTGCCAAGGATATTTTGGAACACCCATATTTCCATGGCTTTCAATCGGGCTTAGTTCGAAATTAACGTTTGACTCTATTTACATTTATAAACAAAAAACTGGAAATATAAACTAAAGCAAAGTAGCCGTAAAATAAAAATAAGGGTGTAAAACAAACTTAGTTTGGTTTATTTATGAACTTGCATTCCAGTTGTTTACAATTTTTAATAGTTTGGCATTCTGATTTATCTTAACAAAGATGACTATAGACGGTAAGTTACTTTTATTTTTGTAAGTGTTTTAATTTTTTGAATTAATGTTTTTGACGCAAGCTTAGCAAGCTCCTGTCAGGTTTAATTTTTGAATAGGGATGACAGTGGAGTCAGCTCATTCTGTCTTGTTTTTAATTATAACTTAATTTTCGATCGAAATTAAATTATGAACCTCCTCATCGAAACTAGAATAAAAACAAGAGAGAACGCTATAGTCGAGTGCCTCGACTATTAGATACCCGTTACTCAGCTAAACAACTTAATATAAATATGCCTTCTTGTATGTTTTTCGCCGCTCGAATTAGCTCCCGATTTTTGTGTTAAAATCGGTACCCAGGGAACACCTCCAATTTGGCTAACTTAATTTGATTTGCATAGTTCTTGGGATATAGTTCGGTATTGACAAATGAAAGCCATCGCATTTTCCTTTAATAGAAATCCTTATCGAGAATTAACGTTGACTCTGTTGAGCACCTTGGCCAGCTGTTCCAAAGTCATCCGTTAGATGGCGCTATTGTCCCATGAAAGGCGGAAATGTAGGCGCTAGCCAGGCTTAAGCGTTTAATGGATTTTTGGGCGTTAGAGTGGGCGTGGCAAACTTTTATTTGGCCAATCGATAGGTATTGACGAAACAAATACATATAAAAAAAAATTTTCATAATAGCATCAAAACTGTGGCCACAGCTTGTGACTTGTGGGCGTCAGAGGGGGCGTGGCACCATTTTGAAACAAACTTGCGCTGCGTAGGAACTCCCAAAATCTACATGCAAAATGCCAATCTTCTAGCTTTTATAGTTTCCGAGATCTCAGCGTTCATACGGACAGACAGACAGACGGACAGACGGACATGGCTAGATCGATTTGGCTAGTGATCCTGAGCAAGAATATATATACTTTATAGGGTCGGAAACGCTTCCTTCTACCTGTTACATACTTTTGCACGAATACAATATACCCTTTTACTCTACGAGTAACGGGTATAAACACCGTCAAGTACGCTGTCATTGCGTCTAAAGATTCCGAAGCTGCCACGCCTTTTCATCACGTAGGTAACTAGAAGTATTGGCACGGCTATTAGCAAAACGACCAGTAGTCCAACCCCGATTAGACTTCCGCTTGAACTTTCTACCAAGTGTTCATTTGCCACTCTTAATACTTCCACGCCCTTCAATGTATCTGGATTTGCGCACTGGACATTTTTAGCCAGAACCTGTGTGGTTTTGTTGACTTGATCTATTAAAACGTTGATCAAGTAATCGTTAGAAGCGTCACAAGTCAACGGATTGAATCTAAGATCAAGCGCTTTAAGTTTATCCCACCGCACAAGTAGAGGTTTTGGCAGAGTCGTCAAGTTGCAAATATTCAAGTATACCTAAAAATTATATAATTAATACAGCTAATTTGTTGATGCTTTTTCTTAAGTACCTTTTCCAGTGGCGGATAGTCCAAGTATTGGCCTCCAGTTACGTTTTTTGACAACGCCTTCTCATCAATTTCCAGCTGCTATCAGGGTATCAAGATCTCGGGGTCCATGAAGAATTGTGTCCGGTAAGTCATCAATTTCCATATACGAAACATCTAAGGTCTGGTATAAAAAATTAAAAAAAAATGTACCAAGTTTTTTTAGAAATATAATAAAGATTTCGAGTAATTCAATAACACTACAATTATTGTTTAACAGGTCGATACAAAACCAACATAGATTTTACATACCTTTAATGATAATAATTCGGAAATAGCTGTTTCTGATAGTTTATCAATAAGATGAAAACTGTTTTTACAGAGAACTAGCTCTTCAAGATGGGGAATGTGTTCAAACAAATCTGCATCCAAGCTATTCAGATCATTGTAACTCAAATTAAGCGTTTTCATTTTCCCTAGCGCCTTAAATTCATTGACAGTATAATTTCCTTTAAAAACATCCGGTATTAGAACTTTCGAAGTCAATCGATTATGGGACAAATCGAGGACGGTTAGCTCAGTCAAATTCTGAAAGGCCCCCTCAGTAATCGAATCTATTTGGTTGTTTGCCAAGTACAAGTTTTCTACCTCGTACTTTGGTAGAATCGAAATGCTAGTTAAGTTGTTGTCCTCTAGGTTAATGGTTTTGAACACAACATCTCCGTTGGTTAGAACTTTCCATTCCTCGGTAGACGGCCATCCCCGAAGTTTCTTGGAGCAATCGAGTAAACTGTTTTCGAAATTGCGAATGCATTTTTCACAAAGTTTGCTCTGCTTTACTTTAGTTTTCTCCTGCAAATAAGGACAATTAATACATTTTAATTTAAAAAAATTATTTTTATACCCGTTACTCGTAGAGTAAAAGGGTATATTGTATTCGTGCAAAAGTATGTAACAGGTAGAAGGAAGCGTTTCCGACCCTATAAAGTATATATATTCTTGATCAGGGTCACTAGCCGAGTCGATATAGCCATGTCCGTCTGTCCGTCTGTCCGTCTGTCCGTCTGTCCGTCTGTCTGTCTGTCCGTATGAACGCTGAGATCTCGGAAACTATAAAAGCTAGAAGATTGGCATTTTGCATGCAGATTCTAGGAGTTCCTACGCAGCGCAAGTTTGTTTCAAAAAGGTGCCACGCCCCCTTTAACGCCCACAATCGCTTATATACGATTTTAAAAATTTAAATATTTCGAAAAAGTAAAAATGCAGTTTTATTGTGTTTATCAATACCTATCGAAATGTAGAAGAAATTTTTCAAATCGGACCATTCGTTAAAAAGTTATGCGTGATCAAAGTTTCTATCTCCATCTCCCTCGCACTCCCTTTACCTGAGTAACGGGTATCTGATAGTCGGGGCACCCGACTATAGCGTTCTCTCTTGTTATAAGTTAAAAGTTTATCATTATATTGCACATGCAATGACGACTGCAATTGATTGTGCGGGCTATTTACGGGGGTTTAATTAGTCTATTCTTTATAATTAATAAAAAATAATAGTTGGCTTAAGGAGTTAGTACTTATACTACCTCTTTTTGCATTCAGTGAAATATATATTTTTTCTGGCACCTATAGGATATAGTCGGCCGATCCCGGTCGTTCCGACTTATATACTGCGTGCAAAGGAAAGACAAAGTTTCAATTCGATATCTTTAAAACTGAGAGACTAGTTCGCGTAGAAACAGACAGACGGACATACGGACATGCTTATATCAACTCAGGAGGTGATCCCAATCAAGAATATATATGTCTCCTTCTCTGCGTTGCACACTTTTGACCAAAATTATAATACCCTCTGCAAGGGTATAAAAACGGATCTTGCTGCCACTGTGCGGACACCAGACACTTACCAAACTTAGCATAGGTCAACATCTTACAACAAGTTCTTGAAGTGCTCCATGTAAGCAAAACTCCCACAAATACTCGACTAAACTTCAGTCTTTACAAACTCTAAACATGCCTTCACAAAAAAAGAAAGTTAAAAATTACACGTTCCCAAATAAATCGACAAAATCTTTAAATAGCATTTTAAAAAATTATTTTTATAAGTTAATATGAGCTATCTTAGGACTTCAAAACTTTACCAAGCGAGGAATACTTTTATACACGTTACTCGTAGAGTAACTTATATGTTGTATTCGTTGGAAAGTAAGTACCAGGTAGAAGAAAGCGTTTCCGACCCTATAAGGAATATATGTATGTATGTACATATATATTCTATTCTTACGCCATGTGCGTCTGACTTAGTAATCAGTTTGTCGTTTACTTGGTGGAATATGTCAAAACAGCACTAAAAATTTAATTGTACCATTACTTTAATTAAATATGAACGTGGTTTCGCTTGTGGTTGGCACTCCCGGTTAGGCAGATGTCGCATCATAACATTTTTGAAATGCAAAAGGTGTAATTTTTTATTTTGTCTTATATTTTATTTATTTAGATTTTGCATTTTATTTTATAATCGAGGTACTTGACTATAGCCTTTCTTCTTGTTTATATACATTACCTTTGGCGATTCTGGTTTTACGGTTATAGTTTCGGTTTTCGCCTGGCAATTAACATGGCTCACAACGATGCAAATAATTGTCGCAGCTAAAATAGCTGATATTGTTAGATTCATCTTTAGAAAAATTCTTCCGAAAAACGACCAATTTTATGGCTTGTTCCCCGACCGACAAAATGTTCTTGACTGCCAAGCGCAGAAATTTCTATGCTGGATTTCATTAAGATTATACCAAATATATATACATATATACATACATATGTAGATGGGGCATGTGGAGCGAAACATATTTTTTTACGATTGCCTAGGCGGGGGAGAGGAAGAACGGAATTCATTTTTAGGCTTATCGCAATACAAACATAAAAAATAGGACCAACATGGTTTTCAAAAAATTTATTTACAATTTTTATATAGGGTTTGATTTAAGTTAGGTTTGTATGTTCGGACATAAGAAAAATTTGAGTTAATTTGTATTATTGTTTTAGGTTTTAGGTGTGGAGTCAGCTTATCCCTTTTTGTTTTTATAGATAACTTTAATACCGGCTCAAAACTAAAATTAAATATGGAAATCTTCATTGAAGCTTGTCCTATTATAGAGAGCACGGTCAGCTTCGCTGTCATGGCGTCTAAAGACTCCGAAGCAGCCGCGTC